>JAHPZR010041198.1:0-16233 GCA_019787425.1 Platygyra sinensis | reverse complement strand
CAACAATACCAAAACAATGCCAAACTCCAAACAAAATTACTGGTTACTGCTAGAAAGTACAGCAGTGTTCATAATCTCATCAATAGGAACATTAGGAGCTTTAGCAGCTGACATTGCTGCACCCCTAGTGCTATGGGGTTTGAACACTGAAATATTGATTCCTGCATCTTTCATAGTTTGTCTAATCCATCTAGATATTGTGTCTTTAGAGGCAGGTCCATGATGTGCCACATAGCAAATCAGCAGCTGCTTTGTGCTTTTTCTAAGAGAGGTTGTCCTTTCGATATAGGCTGTCAAGAGTTCAACAACACAAAGTCTTTTATCCACATTATAACTGGTAAAAGTGATAGGAAATAAGTGTCTGTTTTGGCCACCTTTTGCACTGGTTTGCTTTAAAAGAGAGGAGATATGGAATGTATACTTTCCAGGCGATGTACTCATTTCCTCCAGAGATAACTTTTGGAGAGTTTGGGTTCTCTGTGCTGAGAGGAGTACCATAAGCATGACTAGTTTCTGAGTGAGTTGCTTTAGAGACAAGGTTCCAGTGGTTGGAAAAGTTTTTAAATGGGTGAGCACAATTTGAGGATTCCAGGTCTCAGTATAGCGAGGCAAGGCTGGTTTTTGATTGAATAAACCAGTCATAAACCGTGATACGAGTGGGTGATCACCCACTTTTATGCCATCTATTTTGACGAAGGTTGACAAGGCACTCCGAGCAGTTGCTACAGCACTATATCCAACTGTTTTTGATTGAAATGAAAGGAACTCCAGAATCTGTTGCAAGGTTGGGTTCATTGGACTAACAGAATTGTCACTGCAAAACTTAACCCATGCTGAAACATATGTCTGGTATTGCTTACGGGTCCCTGATCGCCATGATTCCAAGATGGTGTTCAAAGGCTCCCCTGTTACGCCCTGATTAATTAAAGATGACTTGACACAAGACACCCATGAAGCTGAAGTTTGGGGAAGAGAGGGTGAACTTCCTCTGGTTGATGAGGTAATGTTAGAGTCTTCTTGTGCATCTTGATTTTTACTGGAAGAGATTTCATTAACTGAAGCAGGTGTGGGTACCAGAACTGCGTTGGCCAATGTGGATAAACTAGGATGGCTGTTGTTTTGCTCTCTTGAATAAACTGAAGGACTTTGCCGATGAGACTAAATGGAGGGGAACAATAGATGAGGTTATATTTGGACCAATCTATAGTAAAGGCATTAATGGCTACTGCCACAGGATCTGGTCTCCAGGCTATATAGTGGGGTGTCTTGTGGTTCAGCCTTGATGCAAACATATCGACATCAGGCTCATCGAACTTTGATTTCAATTCATTAAATGCAGTTTGGTCTAGCGACCATTCAGTGTTACTATTGTGGAATTCACGGCTGGCCCTATCCGCTTCTGTGTTTAGTTTCCTTGGTAAGTGGGAGATTGATAGTGTTAACTTTCGATCTATGCACCACATAAAAATTTCCCTGGTGATGTCATTGCAACTGCTAGATTTTGTACCGCCCATATTACGAATGTATGAAACAGCAATAGTGTTGTCACATAGGATTTTTATGTGGCAATTGTGCATATGGTTACAGAGGGCCTGCAAGGCTAGAAGAATGGCCTTCAATTCCAAAAGGTTAATATGTAGCTGGGATTCTTGATGTGACCATCTGCCACGAGCCACACATGATGTACCCTCAATCACCCCTCCCCAGCCTTTAAGAGAGCTGTCAGACATGAGAGTTAGATCTGGGGGTTTAGGCATGATGGCTTTGGGAAGTTGATCAACATTGGTGATCCACCACGGAAGGTCCTGTTTTGCTAGAGGGGAAAGTGTCATTTTCCCCTCAAGTTCCCATCCATTGCTTTTTAAGGCATATGTCTTATCATTTTCTAGAGACCTTTAGAACAGGGGTGCATACTGAACTCCTTCAAACGCCGAGACCATGAGACCCACTACAGAGGCCACATCACGAATTGGAGTAGGTCCTTCCCGCTGAGCTAAATTGTGACACTTGGATTTGATAATGGCTGCTTTTTCAGGAATCATAGAAATGATCATGTCCTTAGAGTTCAGTAAGAATCCCAGAAATTTGGCAACCTGGGTTGGTGTTGTGACACACTTTGATTCATGAATTGTAAATCCCAGTGATCTAAGCAATGCAACTGTTTCAGCCACAACTTGGGCTAGTTCATGGGGTGTTTTTGCTAGCAAAAGGATATCATCTATGTAGCCTACTATAAGATATCCTCAATGTTGCATATACTGGCTTCATGAGCTTTGTAAATACCCTAGGGGCCGATGCGAGGCCATTAGGTAAACAAGTAAACTAATAAAGAGATCCTTTTCAAATCTGAGAAATTTCCTGTGCTGGGGGTTTATAGGCACAGAATAATAAGCATCCTTGAGGTCTAAAATTGTCATCCAATAATCTTTTTTAAGTAGCTGTACTGCTGGCTGGAGAGACTCCATTTTAAAATGGTGATATGTGACACGCTCGTTCAATTTTTTAAGATTTAGAATGAGTCGATGAGACCCATCTTTCTTGGGCTGACTGTGACTGTGGATAAAAATTCAATGTCACAATGTGTAGCTTTGTTAATTACTCCCTTCTCTAGGAGTTTATTTATCTCTCCAGCAATGATGAGATCATCGCCTTTGGAAAATGTAATATGCGGCACAGCTGACTGACATGGTATGCTTTCAAATTCAATAAAATAGCCTGAAACGATCTCAAGGATGCTTGGGTGTGTGGTAATAGACCTCTAGCTAGAGATGTGTTTAGCTATATTACCAGCAACAAAATTTGAAACAGCATTTACCGTGTTAGCTTCGGGGGCTACTGAGATGACCACTTGTTGTTTGTGTCCTTGCGTCGCCAGGGTCTGTAGGTTTGACCCTTCAAGTTTTTTGACTGGTTTCTGTGGGAAAAAGATCTCTTAGAGTTATTGTTGTTGACATAGCCAGCTGTGGGCCTGGGGGTCCTCTATGACCTTGCACTTTGGCGCCAATTTTGTTCACATCTCCTATGTCTTTCAGCTGTTTCTGGAGGTCATCTCCAAACAGCCAGTCAGTGAACGGAACATGAGGAGAACAGAGAGAAGCATAATCCCTGCCAATATCAGGTTTCATTAGTTGCTTTCGCTGCATGTTAAGTCCATAGTTAACGTGCGTCAGCAACGATAGGGCATCGAGTCCAAACTGCTTTATCTGTTGAACCCCTTCCTGGTCTAGGCCATTCTTCTCTGTCATGGACAGATCAGTCAAGCGAGCGATTGGGATGATGCCTTTAACCAGGGCTTGCTGGATTTTGAACAGCTGCAAATCCCTCCTGTGCGTGGGCTCACGGAGCTTACGCCAGATGCCTGGATTCACCCTTGTGGGTTTAATAGTATCGCAATTTTCCGGTCTAGCTTGGCGCTCAAGCTTGTCTTTCAATAATTTGTCTGGCAAACGGTTGCGGAACATCTTGTTAAGTAGTTTGGCAAGCTGTGGGCTGTGAATATTTTTGCCAGTCAGGTCTTCAGATTCGTACTACTTCTCCAAGTCCGCTAGAGTTTCGTCTTCCTCTGGCTTTTCACTCTCAAGGTCGCCATCTTCACCTGCTACTTTATCCATGAGAACCTGAATGTCTTCTTCGCTCTCTAAAGCATGTGGATCGCTCGAGGAGCTCGAGCCGTCTTTGGCGGGCTTCTTGGCGGGAAAGCCGTGATGATGTTCTCGATCATCACTCAGCCGTTTGCCCTTGCCTTTTCCTTTCCCTTTCGAAGGGAGTTCCTCGAATTTATCGATTTTCTCTTACAAGGTCAGTATCGCTGACGAAAGGAGCTTAACGTCAGCGTGCGACATCGAAATGTTCGAGTGGCTCACGTGGTCCTTGGCCGCCATGACATTTGGCGTGTCGAGATATTTCTCTCCGGATATTCCGGCGTTGTTGTCCTCGTCCGGGTCGAAAGCCAATAACTGCTCTTCGTTTGCCGGTTCTGCGGGATCTTTTCCTCCAGGCATGTTAACCGCAAGGCGTAGAAAGGTCAAAAACACTCGAAGATAGGACTGCGAGAATAAACTGTAGACTGCTTGCTCGGACAGCTGAACTTGCACTGAGCTCGGATAGCACATGCTTGCTATCTCATGTGACCTCCGATTGTATGCAAATGCAAGGTAGAATGCATATCTTATGGTTTGAATTCGTTTTTGGTTTAATTTTTGTTACAGCGGTTATCAGTCACACACGCCCTTCAACGATTTTTTGCCATTTCAAAAAGTTTTGGTGGACGTCAATCAAACGTGTCCATGACAATAGTCGTGTTCATTTCGTCGCGTCAGTTTCACGGCCATGTTCGATCGTCGTTGGATCAGGAATAATCGCTCAGTTATTATGACAAAGTAATTCGCAATTTCGCTGAGATGGAGGGCTATTATGAAGAGAGAACGTGGTTTGTCTTTGAATTGCATAGCAGAAACACTTTTTGCGAGCGAAACGTTTGTGAAGAAAGCGGCGTACGAAATAAAACTAGAGCCGTAAGCAATCCGCCAAAGAGAAAGTCGAAGAAAGGAAAGATACAAGGTAGCTGAAAAAGTTGGCCTCTGAAATGAGTCGCTTTATGTGGAGATTGACTTTTTATCAGCTTGTTATGGATGCAGATTATTTTCGCCGCAGAAATTCTTGTCATTCGCTTTGCTAAAACACTGATAATCTATGCAGAGATCTATCCTGACGAGTTTCAAGCGTGGTTGGAATACCAGACAGTCAAATTATATGCAAAGCAAACCACACGGCACGTGGGATTGTCAGTAATAAAAAGGTTATGAAACCGCAAGAGATTAGCAGTTAGACTTTTGTAGTTCATTCTGTAATAAAGGTTATTTATTTATTTATATTTAGTTCATTCTCATGTTGTTGTGGTTGTACCATTTTTGTGAATTTGTAGCTTCAAGACATTGCCCGTGAGCGAGACGAACGAAAAGGCGCTTCAAACGATTTTATTACTTCTCAGTTTCTGTTTATCGACCAGTCAAGTAAAGATGAAAGAGCAACTCGGATACTCTAAGAATTTGTCGCAGTTATTGTCATGGATACATTTGATTGACGTCCACCAAAACGTAGTTTTCGAAATGGAAAAAAATCGTTGGAGGGCGCGTGTGACTGATAATCGCTGCAAACCAGTTTAAAGTTTTCAAACTGGGCTGAAATTTTTAAACCAGTTTAATTTTCAATTTTGAGCAGAATATGAGCATGTGTCTTAGTAATTTGGGTTAAGCACTCAAGTTAGTGATTAGACCTAAGCACTTATTTAGTATGGTTAGCTTTGATGTTAGGGTGGGAACTTTGCATAGGACTTGGTAGTTTGGGTTGAGCTCTAAGGTTAGTGATTAGGCCTAACCACTTATTTGGAATTGGTTAGCTCCTTAGTAATTAAGACAAAGTTCATATATGAATAAATTAAAATTTATATGAGAGGGGCTTGGGGTGATGAACTGATAATTAAAACTATTATGAAACTCTTGCATCCATTGCTTTCATGGTTAAGTGGTAATGACAGTGGGAGGCAGATCCAGAGGTTGGCGGTTCAAATCTCGGTGAGTGCAAGATAAGAAGAAAAGAAAAAGTGAAGCGTGCTGTTAATTACTATTCACGCTTAATGGGGATTTGGGGGAAGGGGTAGAGTAGCTAGTGGATAGAATAAATCAGGAGGAACTCAGCAAGAATAGGAGAGAATAGGATAGAGGAATGTAAAGAGATATTTTCCCTTTTTATAGATAGGTGACAAAAAAATTAACTGCTTTGAAAATTTCTATCTGGTTTGAAAAATTCAACCCAGTTTGAAAAATTTAAACTGGTTTTAAAAAAAATAAACCAAAAAGAAAAAACAAATCACAACACATACAAACGTTTGTAAATTTCTCAATTTTCAACCTACATTTTCTCAGCTGATATTACACTTGAAATGCTGAGACTTGGCAGGTTTGCTAAAGTGAAGATTTTCTTTCTAGTGCTGGTATACGTTTTTAATTTTAGCAAATTTTAACTTATTGCCATTTTGGAGAAGGGTCTATTCACTTTATTGTATGACTCATTGTTTGTTTTACATATTTTTTTCAATACTGCCAAATGTGAACTAATCTGATTTGAATGCATACTTTAATTTTTGCCGCCATTAATTAATATTCTAATCGGTCGTGTCAGTGCTCAGTCAGTTTTCGTTGAGTCGTTGCAGATTTCGGTAAAGTAGTAATTTGTAAGAGTTTGTATCCTCGAAACGCGGATAATTGTAGGAGAAACCGTAACGATCTCTTTTGTAAACCTGTCAATGATTCTTCTGCACTTTTCATTTGTGACGGATAAACCGAAACCCGTTTAATCTTCAAGTGGCCCGGTTCAAGCAGTTGCAGTGTAGTTGTGTGATACAGATCCTCGAGGATTGGGGTGGGCTGCGAATTACGGTCGTTTCGCCCCGACCAAAAGTTAGTTCTCAGGAAGCTTTTTTCATTCGTTTTAGAAAGCAATAAATGGCTCACTTGAAAAAAACAAGCACTGTTGAGACCTTATAAGGCGTGGAAGGTTTATTAAGTTTTCAAATACAATCGGCCATCGATCAACCGGCGTATCATCAACATGGCGTGGGTGGGAAACGGGCGGGAAAGTGAAATGAACAATTTAAAATGCCAGCAACAACCTCATCTTACAAAGGTGACATTTTATTGCTCTAGTAATTTGTAAATACGTCACGACTTACTTTAAACGAAACAACTTTAAAGTTGGTGCGAAACGACCTGTTTCCTGAGCTGTTGAAATTTACTCACAAGAACGATAAATCGCCAAGGTTGTCGAAGTAGTGACGTTGAATGACAGCAATGCGGTTCCTCGAAAGGTCACTAGGAAAAAGACATTGACCAAAATCAATCTAGTGAAAGCCACAATGTTGTGCACTTCGAAAATAGGTCATCCCGTTCATTAGCAGTTTACATCATAGTTTTGCTTTTGTTTCTCGTTTTGGCTCGACTGAGTTTTTCATTGCATTACCGAGTAAGGCCTGGTTTGAACGTTGCATTTTACATGCACCGAACCAAATACTAATTTTAGTCGGCTCGAATGAAAACGTTCGGCTGATTTGATTTAAACGTCGCATTTTCTTGCCGAATAAAATTGCTGAGCTCGAGCAACGTGTTTTAAATTCCCATTCGAGCAAATATAAATTATTTAAGATAATTTCAATTCGACCCGGCACATGTAAAATGTGGCGTTTAAATCAACTGTGGAACTTCAGTCGAATATTCGACTGACTCGCATCGAATTGAAATATGTCGCATTTAATTGATTAAGATGTCGCATTTTACATGCATTTAATTTGGCAATTCGATTCAGCGCATGTAAAATGCGACGTTTACACCGGGCCTAAGTCGGTCATCAATGTGCACGGTCTATTTGAGCTCGTTGCAAAATATGAAGGGTCTAGTGGAATCATTTCGTCTGAAATTATTTGCACAAAGTATAGACATCAGGCCTAGGTTGTTCAAAAGCCGTTCAGCACTAACTCACGATTAAATCGTCCTAATCCAAGGAATAAATTTACCCTTCGGTTAAATTCTGTTCCCTGAAACTTGATTAACACGTGCACTATCCCAGTAATAAACTTGGGCTTAAATTTAAAAAACCTGGCGAGGCGGATTAACTTGCTAATCGGATGAAAAAGCGGACAAACAAATCAAAAATGCCGGACTTAAGATTGCTGATTTTGCTTAAATGCCACGCCCGGAAAGGAAGAAAAAGCAAGTCAGGTCACCTGACGACATTTCCATTTCGGAAATTAGGTTCGAAAATTAGCGTGGTTTTGACTGACCCCGGACTGCGGGCAGATGTTAAGCGTACGTTTGATATGCAAGTCCCGCTCTGAACACCAAGGCGGAGTTGTTTCTTGGTGGACCCTAGTTCGACTTCTCGGTCATGATTGTAAATAACCAACTGATCTGCCTCCTGCCAACTGGGATTTTTAAGCCTGTTATATTTATAGTTGGTGTATTTATTTCTTTCAGTTTAAGTGGCATGGCTGTGAACTGGCTAGTTGTAGCTAAGTGTATCGAACACTGTAAACAACAACAACAACAACATTGACGACATATTGTGAACGTTTGCTTCTCTGTCGCACTTGTTTTGTTCTTCAAAGTTCGGCAGAGTTAAGATAATCTATTCTCCGCTTGCTCTTCTTTGCTTAGTTTATGGCTTTCCCTTGGCCAACCATCTTAATTTATAAGTAGTTTATTAGCTTATCCGAATAGAGGCTATTCTGAATTTATAAAATGCAAAGAATTAAACCACGTTTCGATCTCCCTGAGATCATTTTCAAGCCGTAGAAAAAGCGAATGAAACTAAAATTAGGGAGTTGGAATGTCCAACGATAAATACTAGCATTAAAACGTAAGTTTTAAAATAATAAAATGCTATAAAACAACTAAAAGAATAACTTTGCACGGATTGAATCAGACTCGTAGATCACGTTTCGTAGAAAGCGTCGTTATCAAAGAGCTACGCCTGAAGGGAAAGCAACTGACCTCACCCACCCAACCCATGCGTGAAATGTTACATAAAACCAGAGATAACCAGATAGAGATAAACCAACACACCGGGAACTACCTTCCCTACTCCTCTCGACAAGTATGTGAGCTCTTCAACGTTCCCTGCTAACCATGTAACACTGAAAGCTACTGAAGATGCAGGCGACGGGGCCTACGGTTTATAGTCCTTATCCGAGAAGACTTGAACGTCTAACCATTTGCAGATATAATTACAATGGCAGCACATTCTCCTCAGTATTTTAAGACCCTGAGTGTGGATCCGGTCTGGGGCTCACACCATCGACTTCCCGCACTGGCGCTCTTTCAACTGAGCTAACCTACCAGGCGGCGGTTATAACACGTTTGTTTTTTTTTCTTGCAGTTTATTGGTTTTGCAGCCAATTACAAATGGTTTGTTTACGCAACTTTGTCCTTGAATCGAGTGGCGCGCGAACGACTCAGATACTACAACCCTGGCCAGAACTCTTGGGACACAGAGGCAATAAACCCGTAAAAATGACGTATTTCCCGCTCCCCCCTTCCCCCGATACAATGTTGATGTCAGGCGTTCAAGTCATTTTCGGTAGACTCAACATTGCTTGGGGGAAGGGGGGACAAAAGAAATAGTTTACTAACAACATTGCTGTCACGTTCCACCGCCGATGGAACTGGATTATTGCCAATAGCTGGACACAACACACGAATCGAATCTACATGTCCGCCATGCTGCTTTAATAATCAACTTCCCGACATACATTGCACGCTTAAGTATATTATGTATGTTACACGGAAATGTACCTACAAACACTACAATTGCCAACCTTTTTTTTAAGAGGTGGATTCAGAGTTTATTTAACAAAGTGCATTTTCTCTCTTAAGTTTCATAACTGTCCCATGATGTTTTGACCAGGGTTGTAGACAAGGAAAGATGTATCAAAGAACAAATATTTTTCGATCTACTTTATGTTAGTTACATGATGTCACCTGTTAAGTTCTCCAAAATTGTTTTTCCGGTGTGAAATTTCGTGCGTAGCTTGAAGTTTTACTACAGAACAATTTCGGTCAGTCATTGCCATTAAAATCCCTTGAAATCAGACTTTTCTACCGTAAATTGAATAGCAGAAGGCGAGGAAACTCGTTAAGTGTATTCCACAGAAATTCTCCTAAATACAGCAATGATCAGAGGTAAATTCCACTCAAATTGACTCAAATTTTACGGCGAGAGAACAGGGAGAGAAACACAGGATTCCCCACCATTACAACAGCGCCACGGCTACTTACAATCAGGCAAACTCTCACAACTTCACAACACTCAATTAAATTTACTTACAGTGACTTTCCTTACTATTTTTAAAGTAAACAGCGATAAACCTGCGGTGGCTTTTCGTCGATGGACGTGTAAAACAGGCAAAAGATTGACGATTACCACTATTTTTTAGTAGCGAAATTTATGTTCAGCGGGGAAAATATCCGGTCCGTGGGCCGTATTGTACAATGCTTGACCGGCCACGTGCGCGTGATTACCCAATCAAATTTGAGGATTTAGGATTCCAGCCCGCTCAGATGCTTGAGAAAAAAATAAATGTACGTATGTCAGTATTGAAAAAAATATGTAAAACAAACAATGAGTCATACAATAAAGTGAATAGACCCTTCTCCAAAATGGCAATAAGTTAAAATTTGCTAAAATTAAAAACGTATACCAGCACTAGAAAGAAAATCTTCACTTTAGCAAACCTGCCAAGTCTCAGCATTTCAAGTGTAATATCAGCTGAGAAAATGTAGGTTGAAAATTGAGAAATTTACAAACGTTTGTATGTGTTGTGATTTGTTTTTTCTTTTTGGTTTATTTTTTTTAAAACCAGTTTAAATTTTTCAAACTGGGTTGAATTTTTCAAACCAGATAGAAATTTTCAAAGCAGTTAATTTTTTTGTCACCTATCTATAAAAAGGGAAAATATCTCTTTACATTCCTCTATCCTATTCTCTCCTATTCTTGCTGAGTTCCTCCTGATTTATTCTATCCACTAGCTACTCTACCCCTTCCCCCAAATCCCCATTAAGCGTGAATAGTAATTAACAGCACGCTTCACTTTTTCTTTTCTTCTTATCTTGCACTCACCGAGATTTGAACCGCCAACCTCTGGATCTGCCTCCCACTGTCATTACCACTTAACCATGAAAGCAATGGATGCAAGAGTTTCATAATAGTTTTAATTATCAGTTCATCACCCCAAGCCCCTCTCATATAAATTTTAATTTATTCATATATGAACTTTGTCTTAATTACTAAGGAGCTAACCAATTCCAAATAAGTGGTTAGGCCTAATCACTAACCTTAGAGCTCAACCCAAACTACCAAGTCCTATGCAAAGTTCCCACCCTAACATCAAAGCTAACCATACTAAATAAGTGCTTAGGTCTAATCACTAACTTGAGTGCTTAACCCAAATTACTAAGACACATGCTCATATTCTGCTCAAAATTGAAAATTAAACTGGTTTAAAAATTTCAGCCCAGTTTGAAAACTTTAAACTGGTTTGCAGCGATTATCAGTCACACGCGCCCTCCAACGATTTTTTTCCATTTCGAAAACTACGTTTTGGTGGACGTCAATCAAATGTATCCATGACAATAACTGCGACAAATTCTTAGAGTATCCGAGTTGCTCTTTCATCTTTACTTGACTGGTCGATAAACAGAAACTGAGAAGTAATAAAATCGTTTGAAGCGCCTTTTCGTTCGTCTCGCTCACGGGCAATGTCTTGAAGCTACAAATTCACAAAAATGGTACAACCACAACAACATGAGAATGAACTAAATATAAATAAATAAATAACCTTTATTACAGAATGAACTACAAAAGTCTAACTGCTAATCTCTTGCGGTTTCATAACCTTTTTATTACTGACAATCCCACGTGCCGTGTGGTTTGCTTTGCATATAATTTGACTGTCTGGTATTCCAACCACGCTTGAAACTCGTCAGGATAGATCTCTGCATAGATTATCAGTGTTTTAGCAAAGCGAATGACAAGAATTTCTGCGGCGAAAATAATCTGCATCCATAACAAGCTGATAAAAAGTCAATCTCCACATAAAGCGACTCATTTCAGAGGCCAACTTTTTCAGCTACCTTGTATCTTTCCTTTCTTCGACTTTCTCTTTGGCGGATTGCTTACGGCTCTAGTTTTATTTCGTACGCCGCTTTCTTCACAAACGTTTCGCTCGCAAAAAGTGTTTCTGCTATGCAATTCAAAGACAAACCACGTTCTCTCTTCATAATAGCCCTCCATCTCAGCGAAATTGCGAATTACTTTGTCATAATAACTGAGCGATTATTCCTGATCCAACGACGATCGAACATGGCCGTGAAACTGACGCGACGAAATGAACACGACTATTGTCATGGACACGTTTGATTGACGTCCACCAAAACTTTTTGAAATGGCAAAAAATCGTTGAAGGGCGTGTGTGACTGATAACCGCTGTAACAAAAATTAAACCAAAAACGAATTCAAACCATAAGATATGCATTCTACCTTGCATTTGCATACAATCGGAGGTCACATGAGATAGCAAGCATGTGCTATCCGAGCTCAGTGCAAGTTCAGCTGTCCGAGCAAGCAGTCTACAGTTTATTCTCGCAGTCCTATCTTCGAGTGTTTTTGACCTTTCTACGCCTTGCGGTTAACATGCCTGGAGGAAAAGATCCCGCAGAACCGGCAAACGAAGAGCAGTTATTGGCTTTCGACCCGGACGAGGACAACAACGCCGGAATATCCGGAGAGAAATATCTCGACACGCCAAATGTCATGGCGGCCAAGGACCACGTGAGCCACTCGAACATTTCGATGTCGCACGCTGACGTTAAGCTCCTTTCGTCAGCGATACTGACCTTGTAAGAGAAAATCGATAAATTCGAGGAACTCCCTTCGAAAGGGAAAGGAAAAGGCAAGGGCAAACGGCTGAGTGATGATCGAGAACATCATCACGGCTTTCCCGCCAAGAAGCCCGCCAAAGACGGCTCGAGCTCCTCGAGCGATCCACATGCTTTAGAGAGCGAAGAAGACATTCAGGTTCTCATGGATAAAGTAGCAGGTGAAGATGGCGACCTTGAGAGTGAAAAGCCAGAGGAAGACGAAACTCTAGCGGACTTGGAGAAGTAGTACGAATCTGAAGACCTGACTGGCAAAAATATTCACAGCCCACAGCTTGCCAAACTACTTAACAAGATGTTCCGCAACCGTTTGCCAGACAAATTATTGAAAGACAAGCTTGAGCGCCAAGCTAGACCGGAAAATTGCGATACTATTAAACCCACAAGGGTGAATCCAGGCATCTGGCGTAAGCTCCGTGAGCCCACGCACAGGAGGGATTTGCAGCTGTTCAAAATCCAGCAAGCCCTGGTTAAAGGCATCATCCCAATCGCTCGCTTGACTGATCTGTCCATGACAGAGAAGAATGGCCTAGACCAGGAAGGGGTTCAACAGATAAAGCAGTTTGGACTCGATGCCCTATCGTTGCTGACGCACGTTAACTATGGACTTAACATGCAGCGAAAGCAACTAATGAAACCTGATATTGGCAGGGATTATGCTTCTCTCTGTTCTCCTCATGTTCCGTTCACTGACTGGCTGTTTGGAGATGACCTCCAGAAACAGCTGAAAGACATAGGAGATGTGAACAAAATTGGCGCCAAAGTGCAAGGTCATAGAGGACCCCCAGGCCCACAGCTGGCTATGTCAACAACAATAACTCTAAGAGATCTTTTTCCCACAGAAACCAGTCAAAAAACTTGAAGGGTCAAACCTACAGACCCTGGCGACGCAAGGACACAAACAACAAGTGGTCATCTCAGTAGCCCCCGAAGCTAACACGGTAAATGCTGTTTCAAATTTTGTTGCTGGTAATATAGCTAAACACATCTCTAGCTAGAGGTCTATTACCACACACCCAAGCATCCTTGAGATCGTTTCAGGCTATTTTATTGAATTTGAAAGCATACCATGTCAGTCAGCTGTGCCGCATATTACATTTTCCAAAGGCGATGATCTCATCATTGCTGGAGAGATAAATAAACTCCTAGAGAAGGGAGTAATTAACAAAGCTACACATTGTGACATTGAATTTTTATCCACAGTCACAGTCAGCCCAAGAAAGATGGGTCTCATCGACTCATTCTAAATCTTAAAAAATTGAACGAGCGTGTCACATATCACCATTTTAAAATGGAGTCTCTCCAGCCAGCAGTACAGCTACTTAAAAAAGATTATTGGATGACAATTTTAGACCTCAAGGATGCTTATTATTCTGTGCCTATAAACCCCCAGCACAGGAAATTTCTCAGATTTGAAAAGGATCTCTTTATTAGTTTACTTGTTTACCTAATGGCCTCGCATCGGCCCCTAGGGTATTTACAAAGCTCATGAAGCCAGTATATGCAACATTGAGGATATCTTATAGTAGGCTACATAGATGATATCCTTTTGCTAGCAAAAACACCCCATGAACTAGCCCAAGTTGTGGCTGAAACAGTTGCATTGCTTAGATCACTGGGATTTACAATTCATGAATCAAAGTGTGTCACAACACCAACCCAGGTTGCCAAATTTCTGGGATTCTTACTGAACTCTAAGGACATGATCATTTCTATGATTCCTGAAAAAGCAGCCATTATCAAATCCAAGTGTCACAATTTAGCTCAGCGGGAAGGACCTACTCCAATTCGTGATGTGGCCTCTGTAGTGGGTCTCATGGTCTCGGCGTTTGAAGGAGTTCAGTATGCACCCCTGTTCTAAAGGTCTCTAGAAAATGATAAGACATATGCCTTAAAAAGCAATGGATGGGAACTTGAGGGGAAAATGACACTTTCCCCTCTAGCAAAACAGGACCTTCCGTGGTGGATCACCAATGTTGATCAACTTCCCAAAGCCATCATGCCTAAACCCCCAGATCTAACTCTCATGTCTGACAGCTCTCTTAAAGGCTGGGGAGGGGTGATTGAGGGTACATCATGTGTGGCTCGTGGCAGATGGTCACATCAAGAATCCCAGCTACATATTAACCTTTTGGAATTGAAGGCCATTCTTCTAGCCTTGCAGGCCCTCTGTAACCATATGCACAATTGCCACATAAAAATCCTATGTGACAACACTATTGCTGTTTCATACATTCGTAATATGGGCGGTACAAAATCTAGCAGTTGCAATGACATCACCAGGGAAATTTTTATGTGGTGCATAGATCGAAAGTTAACACTATCAATCTCCCACTTACCAAGGAAACTAAACACAGAAGCGGATAGGGCCAGCCGTGAATTCCACAATAGTAACACTGAATGGTCGCTAGACCAAACTGCATTTAATGAATTGAAATCAAAGTTCGATGAGCCTGATGTCGATATGTTTGCATCAAGGCTGAACCACAAGACACCCCACTATATAGCCTGGAGACCAGATCCTGTGGCAGTAGCCATTAATGCCTTTACTATAGATTGGTCCAAATATAACCTCATCTATTGTTCCCCTCCATTTAGTCTCATCGGCAAAGTCCTTCAGTTTATTCAAGAGAGCAAAACAACAGCCATCCTAGTTTATCCACATTGGCCAACGCAGTTCTGGTACCCACACCTGCTTCAGTTAATGAAATCTCTTCCAGTAAAAATCAAGATGCACAAGAAGACTCTAACATTACCTCATCAACCAGAGGAAGTTCACCCTCTCTTCCCCAAACTTCAGCTTCATGGGTGTCTTGTGTCAAGTCATCTTTAATTAATCAGGGCGTAACAGGGGAGCCTTTGAACACCATCTTGGAATCATGGCGATCAGGGACCCGTAAGCAATACCAGACATATGTTTCAGCATGGGTTAAGTTTTGCAGTGACAATTCTGTTAGTCCAATGAACCCAACCTTGCAACAGATTCTGGAGTTCCTTTCATTTCAATCAAAAACAGTTGGATATAGTGCTGTAGCAACTGCTCGGAGTGCCTTGTCAACCTTCGTCAAAATAGATGGCATAAAAGTGGGTGATCACCCACTCGTATCACGGTTTATGACTGGTTTATTCAATCAAAAACCAGCCTTGCCTCGCTATACTGAGACCTGGAATCCTCAAATTGTGCTCACCCATTTAAAAACTTTTCCAACCACTGGAACCTTGTCTCTAAAGCAACTCACTCAGAAACTAGTCATGCTTATGGTACTCCTCTCAGCACAGAGAACCCAAACTCTCCAAAAGTTATCTCTGGAGGAAATGAGTACATCGCCTGGAAAGTATACATTCCATATCTCCTCTCTTTTAAAGCAAACCAGTGCAAAAGGTGGCCAAAACAGACACTTATTTCCTATCACTTTTACCAGTTATAATGTGGATAAAAGACTTTGTGTTGTTGAACTCTTGACAGCCTATATCGAAAGGACAACCTCTCTTAGAAAAAGCACAAAGCAGCTGCTGATTTGCTATGTGGCACATCATGGACCTGCCTCTAAAGACACAATATCTAGATGGATTAGACAAACTATGAAAGATGCAGGAATCAATATTTCAGTGTTCAAACCCCATAGCACTAGGGGTGCAGCAATGTCAGCTGCTAAAGCTCCTAATGTTCCTATTGATGAGATTATGAACACTGCTGTACTTTCTAGCAGTAACCAGTAATTTTGTTTGGAGTTTGGCATTGTTTTGG
>JAHPZR010041196.1:22500-29790 GCA_019787425.1 Platygyra sinensis | reverse complement strand
AGTGTCAAATTCCTAGAAAATACTCAACCGGTGAAAATTTCCGGAAATGTACCAGTAACCAGGGAAGTACAGAAATAATGCAAACCCACGAATCTTGATTTACTTTTTCACTGACTTCGGCCCAGACCAAAGCTCTACACTCAAACTTGAAGGTTTCCCTAATAAAATTATAAACAATGCCTTTTATATGGCGTTAAATTATAATTCTTCCCCTACTGGGATTACCATGATGCCACAATGGAAGGAATTTTATGCTTTTTCTGTTTTTTCCACCACTTGGGGGGCGATTTGAGCTGACGCCAAGAAAGTGGCAGGTGAAAGGTTCCCTAGGCCCGCTGGGGAAAATGAAAGAAAGCCGGGGACCAAAGGAAGGGAAGTACATATTTTCTTGATTTCATCACGAAAGCACCGAGAAACACTTTCCAGAAATTTATCCAATAAATTATTCAGTTATTCAGTTATTCAGTTATTCAACTAATAGTGCTCATTAGCAACGTCAACACCACCACGCCGACAGCAGTAAGCCTGGCCTCGGAAACGGAGGAACCGCAGTTTATGTGATAATTATGCAACATGCAGTACAGTACTGGAGCGACATGTATCTAACGTGCGGCAAAATCAGAAATCGAAAAGATCTGATGTAAAATAAACAGAAGAAAAGATAAAACACGGCCTTTTCTGCTACCTTCGAGCTTCGATATTTATAGTTACTTCCTCTGTGTTCAGCGACTCGTGTATATAAAAGCGACAAAATTAGATATCATTGACGTACAGTCTAAAGATCCTGTCTAAAGAGATGTACATTTATGGCAATGAATATTGCGGAAAACTATATCCTGAGGAAATGAATAGTCATGTCGATTTGTTACTAATTAGTTTTGAAATTGAATTACATTGTTCTCGTGCCAAGGCTCCGCCGGCTAAGAGATGAGAAAGGGGTATGAGGACGAGACTGCATTGCATCAGGATGATCAACAACACTGTGAACATGAATAAAGATAACATTAGATTTCATTTGCTGTCAAAAATATTTTGTTTTATATAAACTCTTGGTCTTCAGCCGTCGTAGCTTGATTAAAAATGTAAAACAAACAGCGGTGATAAAATACATGTTTTTAATATGTTTATCACCGCTGTTTGTTTTACATATTTTGTTTTGCTTTGTTTTGTGAGGCTTGTCTTATTTTCTTGATTTGTCAAAAACAAAAACTTAAATTAGTTCCAACTCGGACGATGGTTAGTTGAACAGCCCACCCCCCCCCCCCCCCCCCGCTTCCCATTTCTTTCTGGTGTTCTTTAATGATGTCGACCCAGTCCTTTTCGGTAAGACGTGCAACGCTGCACATATCTGGTCGAAACATTTTAACATCGAGCTACGGGAGGTCATCGTCGGAACTCATCTTCGTAAATATCTTCGTTTACTTGTCGGATATTGCGAAACTTCCGTCACAGGAAGTCACGCCAGGGTATCTAAACTGAGAAAGATAATAACGTGAATAGTGAATCGACGCCGTCGTTAGAGACTCGATGGAGACGTCTATACCTCAAGATATTTCGGTAGTCTAGAGTTAACAAAATGAAAAATATAGAACTTAATCTTCCAAATATTCCACATGTGATTTGTATCCAATTGGGTGCTTTTTTCATAACAACAGGAATATTAATTATTCGGCGGCAATAATATAATGACAATAATATCTACCTAAATATCGATATTCATACGGTATTTAGGCCTACATTCAACGGAACAATAGATAACGTTTTTATTAGGTATTTTAATACCTAATAAACAAACAAGCTTTTCATTTCTTCCCAAACATTTATTACACGGCAATATCCACCGCTCGGAGGTCAACTGTGTCGTACATCTACCTACGGGAGGTACTTTCGCAAACATTTAGTGATTTACCGTGACAAGGTACATTTCACTTCAATTTCTACCAGAAAACAGAGATAATTACCCTTTTTATATAAACTAGCAATATCTGATATAGTTCCAAGCCTTTAACCTCTACCAACAAAGTGATTATAGTAATAACCAAGCAATATCCACCTACCGGAGGTCAAATGTTTCGTACATCTACCTACAGGAGGTACTTTCGCAAACATTTATACGAGGTACGTTTCGTACATTTTGTAATTGCAAAACAGATCATCGCTATTTTTCTATAAACTAACAATATCTGATATAGTTTCAAGGTTTTACCCTTCTTCCAACACCGTGATTATATTAGTAACCTAGCAGGAGCCACCTACTGGAGATCAACCGTTTCGTACATCTACCTACGGGAGGTACTGCTCCAAACATTTTTATAGGATACGGTTAATATATTTACTACCTGAAAACACGGATAACCTGCAAATCCTTTTAAACCAGCTATATCTGATGTTATTCACAGCGTTTAACCTTAGCTTAATTACATTACGACCATTTAGAAAACAGCCCCAGGAAAATACCCACACTGGTTAAAAATCGTGTTTCTATTTAAACAGTACAGTGTTACTGTTTATCTAGTTTAGCCATGAAATCACTTAGTCTATTAGTACATGCGTGTTTTACTATTTACTTTTCTTTTTTACTACGCATTTTAAGAGCGCTTTTCTTGTCCTTCCCCTGTTGACAGTCATACATAGCTGTCCCCAACAGCATAAAGGGAACACCGTCAAACTCTACCCTTCGTTCTTTGACGGGTTGTGATTCTTCCCAGAAGATTTTATGAGACTCTCCGCGAGCATCTGAAAAAAGGGAAATAAGTTGGGTGTTCATGTGGCAACACTATTGCTTTGCGAATTGAAAGCTGTTAAAACCGTGCTGTTTAGGTCGTCAACGGTGGTCGATCTATAGAAGGTGTCTGGGGAAGCCTGCCCTCCCCCCTTTTAGGCCTATGAAAGGGCCGAACTTAGACGGAGGTCTGGATTTGCCAGCAGTCAAACACGGTTTACCACCGTTTTCGTTGACATGCGACTTTGGAAAACAAAACACCCGCGGAAACGTTTCCAAAACTTCCGTCAGTTGAGTCTTGCGTGTTATCGACAGGTCGGATCGAAATCCACCAATCACAGACACTAGTGTGACCTTCAGCACCCGGACCTTCTTTACGTCATGCTAGCGGGCTGTGATTGGTGGATTTCGATCCGATCTGTCGATAACATGTATGATTGTCGGAAATTTTGGAAACGTTTCCTCGGGTGTTTTGTTTCCGAAAGTCGCGTATCAACGAAAACGGTGTGACGTGACATTTTCTTTGCATTTTCAAGTCAGGAAATTTCACATTCCCAGTTCAGTCTTTTTCCGGTCTTTTTAGTTCCGTAAAACTGGCAACTGAACTGTGTGGAAGAAAAAAAATTACCCAACCCGTGAAAACTACCAAAGGGACCTGAAAGAATTCGGAATCGCTCTTCGTGACGGCAAGCATATATATATATACGTAATTTTAACCTCGCCGGTACTCAGGTCAAACTGTGTAGTGTCAGATACAAGCTAGCTAAAATACAAAATCCTCCGTAATTGCCTTACTTTTTCGACCAAAATCCTCCGGAGCTTTGAATAAAGCATACTTTGTCGTCGTGTCCAATTCGTGATCGCTTATTATTCTTTGAACTTTCTCGTAACTATCAACATAGCCGTAATTTTCCGATAAAAAAATCGAACTTTGCCGCCATTTTCACTCAGCAAACGAGACGGGACAACATTCCGGTTAATGATTAATTTACTTTAAGATCAACATCCGGTGACATCGTGTCATCGTCGTAAGGGTTCGTTACACAACATCCGACGATGACCTCCCGTAGCTCGATGTTAAAATTTTTCGACCCACATATCTCACAAACTTATGTAACCAAGATGGCGGCTGTGTCTGTGGTCTATGCAAGAAACATAACTACCAAAGTCCTGCAACTACGGCCGGCAGTAGCTATTACCAAGGTATGCGAATAAAAATTTGAATGAACAGTGTTTTACTTGGAATAAAAACTTGCTTTTCTTATCCCGGGATCACAAAGGTACGCTATGTTATGTTTGGATGTGGAATGATTTCTTCAAAAGACCGGTTATGGAAAGACAGTGTAGGTCTTTGATATAACTTATTTCTTTGCCGATCAATGAGAGAGAGTATCCAGTTGACTTAAGGTTTAATTAGACTGATGATCTGGTCTCTCTTTAACTGATATTTTACATTGCATATTACATGTATATCGTGTAAGCTTAAGCTTACATATTAAGCTTATGTAAAAAAAAATCTTAAGCTAAACTTACATGTAAGCTCATCTGAAGCTCGCTTTATTCAAAGCTTAAACGTTGAAGATCGGTTATTGACGTTGTAGAGTGCTGTATAGTTCAGTTAATCATGGGAGTTGCATTTTCTTTTACTGCCAACTAAATGACACAGTGAATGGAACAGTGAATAAAAACTATCCTCCTCTAAAGGATACTCTCTCATGAGTGAACAACTTTCCTAAGTACACACTCATTTCCTGTTTTAAGCCCTGGTCAAATGGCCCATTGTAGTCAATGATAGTTGACAATGGTCCATGATAGTTGAAGCGAGTGCTTCCATTTGACCACCAACTATCATGAACTATCATGAACTATCATTCAGTTTGAGCTTGTTCAAATTCTTCATGATAGTTGATGATAGCTAATCTCGTTTCACCACACGTTATCAATGGTGCATGATAATTTTTGGTCAGCTGTTTTCCCTGAAAATCAGCGGGCTCTTTTAAATTGGTCACCAAAAGTTCCTTGTGAAGCTCAGCTACAGCTTCACAAATTCATGTTTATATTTAAAATGATAATCATGACAAAGAAAATATTGAAGACCAAGATAACAAAGAAGGTATCTTCGGAAGAAAGCGTCAACTTGCAAGAATTAGAAGAGACCATGCAAAAAAAAGCATATCACTAAACATGGAACTAGCTGCTCGCTTGACTTTGCTCGTGTGACTGCTGGTGAACTATCATTAACTATCCCAAACGTCTTTGGTGGTTTGACCATGTGAATGATAGTTGTTGATAATTGACGACAGCTAGGAGAGAATCAACTATCACCAACTACGAGGCCCTTGTGGGTGTCTGCTTAGAGAAGGTTTGACTGCATCTAGTAACTTAAATAAGGGTGTTGAAATTAGCATGAGTACCATGTATTCTGTTTTGGTTTTACAGATTCCTGTGCGAGATGCCACATCTGCAAGTGATAGTCCTCGTAACAAAACATTCTCTGTGTACCGCTGGGTGAGTTTCTTGTATTGATGAAGTCTAGTTACCATCAAAGGAGATGAAGGTATCATTTTTTTCTTTTTTTTGCATTTCAGGATCCAGACAAGCCTGGTGACAAACCCAGAATGCAAGAATATCAAGTTGATCTGAACAAGTATACAACCTCTTGAACTTCCTAATAACTACTTATCAACTGCGAGTGTGTCTTAACAGGAATATCTAAGACCATAATCTCACTGTATTGCAGTGAGGACAATGTGGCAAGGTCATGGTTTAAGATTTTCCTGTCAAGACTGGATGTTCAAGGTTAAATAACTTGCTTATTATACTGTATGGCTTTTTGCTTTGTCTTTGCAAGTCTGTAATCGGCCCATGGGCTAATGCCTCCACCAGGCGTGCAAGATCATTTTTAGCCAGTCAGTGTGCCTGTTGGTATGTGGTTTTGATGAAACCCGTGAGATTGCAGAAGAATGCCCTGCAACTAGCCAATCAGAATGCTTATATTGCTACAAGAACAAGGCATATAGTTAAGTTCTCTAGGAACCATAATGTCCCTTTGAATACACACGATGAATACGGTATCTTACCTTAAGAGTAGAGGGACATAAACTCATGTTATATCAACTTAGTGTACATTATCAAATATTAATTAAAACGACGGTTAAGTGTGTTGTGATCTGTTTCTTTTCAGATGTGGTCCAATGGTTCTTGATGCTTTGATCAAGATCAAAAATGAAATAGATCCAACTCTGACTTTTAGACGCTCTTGCAGGGAAGGTACTGATAATGCACTCTACATTATTTTAAAGTGTTAATAAAATAATATAACATGTCTTGATGGAGTACATCTTGCCATGTACATTTACCTAATATTCTATTCATAATATTATTCTTTGAGCTTTGCACACAGTCTAGTTTTAATGTGTTTTTTTCTGCTTGAATCTCCAGGAATATGTGGATCGTGTGCCATGAACATTGGAGGGACAAATACATTGGCCTGTATAAGGTAAGTAATAATATATATTAAGTTTATTACTCATTTAATAAGTTAGCCGTGAACAAGAATTGATACGTTGTAACAAATGTGCAATTACCTGCAATGGGAGCACATGTAATGTGGGCTTGTATTTTCATAAAGGTCGGCACACACGATGGGACTAGTCCCTGCAACAAGTCGCAGGGACTAGTTGCATCGTGAGAACTGGCCACTAGTCCCTGTGACTAGTCACAGGGACCAGTCGCATCGTGTGAACTGGCCATTTTTGCTTCAAAATCTAGTCACAGGGACCAACTTTAATCTCTGCGACTAGTCCCAAGAATTCAAACCAGTTTGAATTTGTGGGACTAGTCGCTGGGACTAAATTTTGGTCCCTGTGACTAGATTTTGTGGCAAAAATGGCCAGTTCACACGATGTGACTAGTCCCTACATGTACATGTATGACTTGTTGCAGGGACTAGTCACAGGGACTAGTCGCATCGTGTGTGCCAACCTTAAGGGGTACATGTAACTTTGGGTGGATGGTAACCAGAATTTTACAGTATGGCCAGAAATATGAGTTCCCTACATGTAGATTACTATTTAGCTCACAATATACTGACTTTACTCTTTACCTTAATGAGAATGATTTGATTGGAGAATTTGTCTTTCAGTCGAATCAATCCTGATGTTGGAAAGAAAGCAAAGATTTACCCGCTACCACACATGTATGTGGTGAAGGACCTTGTTCCAGTAAGTTAGAAATTACATGTAGTTGATAATCATATCAATTCATCTAACTCAAGTCTGTTTCCTGGTGGTTCCTTGTAAAGCTAGCCTGCAAGAGCATCTGTTGCTTTCCTGCTCTTTCACACATGAAACAAGACCAAAAAAGAAAAACAGAATGCTCTCGCAGATTATTCTAAGGCCTGTATTTTTCAAATCCCAGTAACAGGAATACCTTAACCCATTGACTCCTGTGCCGGCCGTAGCCGGCCGTGCGAAAACCCACCCCCAATTTCCTGTGCCGGCCGTAACCGGCCGTAAAAAAGCATGTGAAGACAATTGCCTTTCCTACCCTCCCTGAAGACATTTTAG
>JAHPZR010041196.1:0-20000 GCA_019787425.1 Platygyra sinensis | reverse complement strand
TGAGAATTCTGTGGTATTCGGTTTCGTTTTGTCCTCTGAAGTAAAAAATTAACTCGTTTTTGCGTATTCAATTTTCTCGCCGTTTGTCACGCGGCAAAGAAAAAAATATAATTTTTTGTTTCTTACAAGTTTTACGCATCAAGTTGAGTTCCTTTTGTTGATATTTTTTAATATTTTGGCTGTTCATCTATTGAACTTTAAATAAACGAAGTCATGAAACCTGATCTTGTGTCTGTGGTTACTGCGCATATGGTTTATTTTTGTGCTTTCGCTTGCTCTGAAATACTTCGAACAATCTCCAGGAAATCTGGGGTGGGTCGCGGACAATTTGATGCAGGAGTCAATGGGTTAAACGTATTTAGTAGGTATATACTAAAACAGTGGATAGTGTTAAACGTGCACGCTGATTGGCTCCTCAAACTCCTGATATCCTGTGCTATTTACCTCCGAGCAACTCAAGAGAAAATGGCGCCCCAGTTTGCAGCTGTGACAAGTGAAGAAATCATCCAAATTAATTTTGTGGTGTGTATTATCTCACTGTTTCAGTGTATACTAAAAACAACTATTCACCGAAGTGGAGGTGGCTAGCGTCGGATATTGACCTCGCTGCTTCGCAGCTCGGTAAATATCCACCGCTAGCCACCTCCACTTCGGTGAATAGTTGTTAAATATCACTCTGTTGATAGTAACTAAATTTAAAAGACCTGTAGGTTCACATTTAAAGGGGCACCCAAACATTTGATACACTGTAGGGGTGAACATGGGATTGCGGAACAAGTCAGTATACAGAGAGAGAGAAAAAAAGTAGCAACATTCTCTAAATATTAAATGAAATATTCTGTTTTTAGGATATGAATAATTTCTATGAGCAGTATAAGTCGATTGAACCTTACCTTAAGAAGAAGACTGAGGTTGAATATGGAAAGGAACAATACTTACAGTCCATTGAGGACAGGAAGAAGTTGGTAAGCAAAATAATCACCTTTACAGGCATTCTTTTAGCTTTTTATTCCATGTACATGTATTACTAAATATGCAATATTTTTAGTGAAGTATTTAATTTATATTTTGTTACTTAAGATAGTTATTTTTTGAGTAGCAGTCTGACTTATTTTGCCGTTGTTGTTGTTGTAGGATGGTTTGTACGAGTGTATCCTGTGTGCATGTTGTAGCACTTCCTGCCCAAGTTACTGGTGGAATGGAGACAAATATCTAGGACCAGCTGTTCTTATGCAGGCCTACCGCTGGATGATTGATTCACGGGTTAGTTAATGAATCTGGTACATTAAACACGGAGCGATCCTATAAAAAGCAAGGACACGCCCCCTTAAAGCACTTTGTTGGCTTTCCTGTGCAATGGTGGAAAGCCAGAATAACGGTCGCATAACATACATTCAAAGTCGTGGAGAAATAATGGTTTTTTCGTCAAACTAACAGAGTCATTTACGTAGAATAATATAAGGCAGATAACAAGAATACAGTGAAAATAAAACTTATATCAACACTTTAGATGATGGTTTTGGAAGATCGAAACAATGAATTATCTTCGTCGCTGCACACGGAACATTCAAATTTCGCCACTAACTAAAATAAGAAAGCTGATGCCTGCGAGCTACCTGTTTCCATTTATCTCAGCATGCTGAGAACGAAAGGAAATCTCGCAAGAGGTGATTTTGGTTAGCCTGTGAACACAGACAGATTTTGGTAGGACATTTAAAATTATTCAGGTTTATGAGCGTTATGATGGTGCAAACAAAATGCAAATTGAACAACACTGAGGTATTCCTCAAACTGTTCCATATTCAGAGCAAAGAAATTGGAAACAATAAGTACTATGAAAAAACAACAGAACTCGAAAATGGCAAGGTGAGATTTCGCCTGAATATTGACGTTAGAAAGGAAATGGAAGACTCAAGGCTGAATGCCATAAAACAACTGATCACGTTCGTAAAAGGTTGACTGAATTTTAGCTGCAAGAGTACAACAGCAGCTAATGTTGACCGTACAGAATCTCTTTTAGATAACTGGCTGAAGAATAACCATATTACGGTAGATAAAATATATTACCTTTGTGGTCCGTTTGTATTTTTTTAAGAATTTAGTTTTCAAATTTATTTCTCAACCGCGGAAAACCGGCAGAAAAGCAGAATCCTGTGGCAACTCACTAAAATTAGACTTGAGTGAATAAGCCAATTACATGGGAGCATTGGTCGTCTGTTGGGATTTCTGATTGACAGGCTGAACACCTCAGCCTCGTTATATAGGATCACTCCATGTGTTAGAATAAAGACAACCCACTCATTTGTAGAACATAAGGCAAATATGAGAGCACTGGGCTACCTAATACATCACAGTATTTTGCTATTCGTCTTGCTTTGCACATATTTAAGGATGATTTGTAAGGAACTTGACAATTATTTTTTGTAAGTGACCCCAAATCCGAGCTAACGTATGTATTGGCTATGTAAATAATTGTTAATGCATGTTTTAGTTAGCGCTTGATTGCATACTGGTGTTTGTTGACAAAGATTTCCTAGTCTTCTGTCTTCTTTTAATTAGTGCATTTTAATTCCTAAACCTCAAAAACAGAAAAAAATAAATAAAATTAAAACAAGTTCACTATAAACGTTTTAAAAGGAAGCCATGCATGCACAAAAATAAACTGATAATGTAGGTGAGAATTTGTAGTAATGGCCTTTTCCTTTTTTATGCATGCTGAGTAGTTCTGTAGTAGTCTGTTAGTAATGTAATGTATTTTACGTTGATCTAAGTAAATGTTATTTAATAAAAATAAATTTAAAATAACAATAATACTAATAATTTTGAACACCATTTCAGGATGACTACACAGAAGAAAGGTTGGCTAATCTGGATTCGGATCCATTCAAGGTTTACAGGTGTCACACCATTATGAACTGTACAAAGACTTGTCCCAAGGTGGGTCACAAATGTTCAAAATTGTATTCAGGATTAATGTGTTAATGTCACTTGACAAACAAAGTAACCCTGTTTTTTAGGCCTCAGCACAGAATGTAAGCAGAGAGAAATCACAAGCTTTCGGTGCAATTTTGTGCACCTACATGTAGTGTTGGCTGTCGAGAAAGGCAAAATGTAACATGAAGACAAATGCTAAGAAAAACCAGCGACTTGAGAGTTTACAATATAATTTTCACAATACCAAAAAGGCAGATTCTTCATTTGGACAATTAAAGGGGCTATGTCACGGTATTTTGAGTTATTTTGACCATCGACAAAATTACCTTTAAATTGAAGGAAACCAGAAAATAATACTTAAGAAAGATAGAAAAACACTAAAGAGATAATAATAAACCATAAAGGAACAAGGAGGGTTAAGGATGGAGAAGATTGACACACAACAAAATTGAAAAATTTAGCCTAAATTTTTCAAACCATTTAACCATGCTGTAGCTCGTAAGTCCAATCACAGGCTTGTGGGGTGGACCAGATTGAATTGCTCATACACAAGAAAAAAAAAGAGGTTTAACCAATAATCATTCAGCCTTATTATATTAGCTAGTTCTGTGAGCTGGCAAGATAAAAAGAATCCTGCAGTGTTAGTGACTTCCCACACAGGCAAGATGGAGCTGTGTCCTGCAAGAAATAGTGTTCTTTTTCCATATAATAAATCCTTTTGACCCAGTATGTTCTGTCAAGATGGCTGAACAATAACCTGATGCACATAATTTTTATTTTTAATTGAATAATTTTCATGTTTTTCTTCCAAGGGACTGAATCCAGGGAAAGCCATTGGTGAAATAAAGAAGATGTTAGCGACATACCAGGGCAAACAGGCTGCTTCAGCTTAAATCAAAATCCTGTTCTTTCCACTAAATAGTGCAATATGGAGAAACTATCTCACTTTTAAGCTGGTCTTCAAATGTTGTGCATAACAGATTAAACCAAAAATTCCGTGTTTGGATTTTTTTGGTAGCTTTGAATGCTTGTACATTTATGTTTGAAATTTTATGGAGGGATGAAAATTAATGTAATTTATAAGACAAATAGCGTGCTAAAATGGAGGTGAAAATATGACAGTGTGAAAGTATGAAAACCTTAAATTTATACTTGTAACTGACTTTGTTTCAAACTTCTAATGAAATGCCCAGCTGCAAAGTTGCATTCTTTTCTTTGTTTTATTTTATAATGTTGTTGATGTGCAGCAAGGAAAAGTTGGTGTCAGTAGCAATCTAAAGATACATTCACTACTTGCACAATACCATAATGCACCTCTTTAACCCCCCCAATATTTTGCATACTCATTGTTTGCAATTCCTTCTGGGACATGAACATGTCCCAAGAGTAATCTAAAACAATGCCTATGCAAATTTTTTGGGGTAAAAGAGGTGTATTGTGGGATTTGTGCCAGTAGAGAATTGTAAGATTGCTGTATTGTAAGGTATAACTAGTGTAAAAGTTCTGATCATAGCTTGAGATCAAGCCATATTGACATTCTGTTAGATCTTGAACCACAAAAATCTTAACATTACTGTGATTTCCAAATAGCAGCATGTACATTGTAGGGTAGCCCCAATCAAGTCTCACTTCAAAACTAACAGATAACAGGTGTTTAAGTGCCTATGCTCTGCCTATTGTGAGTTTTCAGTATGCTACTTCTTTTTTAAAAAAATTCTGTTGTTCGGTAGTTGTAATGCAGATAAGAAGAAATCAACATTGTGTCTTTGTTTTGTGTTTTAATAAAATTAATTCTCTAAACCATTGGCCTTTATTTTGTACAGTAATTACATGTATCAGCTTATCCAATTTAATACTAACTGCACATCACATCACTCTTGACAACACAGCATCTTAATTCTCAGGTTTTCTGTCTCATGCATGTAATAAATATATAATTTGAAACCTTGGTCTCTGCACTCAGCTTGCTTTTGGTGCTGACCACAGTCCATGCTTAGCTCTCTTATTGCCTAGAAAAGCTTGTGAAGGAGGCTGCTTTTGATACTCTTTATTTCCGGTTTCTAGCTTTTTTAGGCCCGGTTCAGATGCCATACTTCACGAGCCAAATCGAATTCGAATTTAGGCCGAACCAAATTAATTTAGACCGGCTGAATTGATTCAGATGCCGGTCTTAAAGTGATTCCCGAGTTTTGCATTGCGCATTCCTACTGCGCACGATTTTTGCGTCATCAGTGCCCGCACATGAGCACGCGCGCGTACAAAACATAAGAGATTCCTCTCAAACTGAGCTCGATAGCGAGATAAAAGCTCCTTTTCTCTTAAACGAGCATGGTGACCCCCACTTTTTATTTTATAAATTCAATGAGAACAATATCCACAATAACTGAGAAAAAAATTGGCAGAAATCTATGGCTAGTTTTTTGGCAAATGAAATAAATGCTACAGATAGAGACGTAATGGGCGCAATAGAGCAAGTCCAAATTATATTTCCTTTAAGGGATAAAAATATCAATTAATAATGCAGGGTATTTGAAGCCATTTTTTCTGGGACGTAGATGAATAAGCAATCAAAGAAAGTCTAACTCTGTGTGATATAACACGCCGCATTGAAAAATAATCGAGCTTATTTGTTGCCCACTGGGATAACCAAAAGTCACCCAAATAACCATATTTGTCAGCATCGTGGCATGAAAACAAGCACGGTGACCCCCTCTTTTTATTACGTTTTTAACATCTCCTTGTACTGTAATGACACCATACCAAGTTTTCTCGGAAATCTATGGCGGGTTCTTTTACCTGGGAATCACCTTAATTCCAGGGGAACTAAATTCAGTAGGAGATTAAAGGGCATTTCAATCAGCGCTAATACGTGCTGAACTCCCGTAAACATGATAAACAACAAGCAAGCAGATTACAACTGATAAATTGTTTCAAATGCCATACTTCACATGAACTTAATTTCAACACACAATTTCAACTTCCATCCTTTTTGCGTACAGTGAAATACAACTTCATTATTCTGGTTAATTCACAAATGCAATCATGATGTTCATGCGTAATTCAATTACAAACACAAAAACTATGATGGAATGCACATTAATTTGATGCCATTTACCAAGGAGGCCGCAAGTTTGCACGCGAAACCAGGAAAACACAAACTGCACTTATCGGCTAAGTCTTCTCTGACCAGCGAAACCCACCATTTTGATGTGCTGAAGCACAATAATTTTTTATACTTCTGCGCATACTCAGGTCTTCAAAATACATTAAAAATACAATAAATTAATTTAAGTATTTGGTTCGACTCGTGAAGATCGGCGTCTAAATCAAAGCCAGTCCACAGCCATTATTCCCTGCTAAGCCAGGCGTAAAGAACGGCTTAGCCAATCCGAATTATATCAGCCGTTTCGAATTGATTCAGACGCCGTACTTCACATTAACTTAATTCATTGAATTCGATTCAGCTCATGTGAAGTATGGCATCTGAACCAGGGCCAAGACTGTTCACAGCCTCTCGACTTACACATGCCAAAGAAAAGAAAGCGAGGCGAGCGTAAAGCATGTGGGGGTGGGGGTGGGGGTTGAGGTTTATGAGCAAAGTGAGCAAGAGATGCGGCAACCACTCACTACAATTACGGCTTTAAATAAAGTTACCTTAAGTTATCAGACATTTGAATTCCAAACATGTTGGATGTACAATGATTGTCATTGATCATTTAGCTGGCAAGAATTGACTTGTGACGAGTCTTCCTTTAGATTTACATGCACAATGAGTTTTGGGCATTTACAGCTGTTCACGAAAAGACTTCATCCACCATTTCTCTACAAGTTCACAGTGAAAACCAAGCTGACCATAATTTTGATGACTCGGCAAGTTTATGTGACCATGCATTTTACAGCAAATGTTTCCAGTCTCAATGATGGCAAGGAACTCCCAGTGAAATAAGCAAGATGTGTGAAGAGGCCTTCGTAAATGCAGTTTCATGAGCAACATGTTCTTAAGTAGAAGCTCCACAAAACATTTGTCCTGGAGGTTTCAATTTCTTGGTGCCAACAAAAAGGACTGCATCCTTTGGGAATGAGATTACAGGGAGATTGATTTTAAATTGCCAGAACCCCAGTCAGTCAACCATACTGAATGTTAACCTTGTTTCTCCCTGGCAGAATTGGTCTTCTAGAAGCCACCCTATTCCAAGCTGCAAAATAAGATTACAGAAAAAAATGATGAAAACTTAAGGAACTACGCCAGCCTAGTGTCAACAGTAAATTAAATTAAATTCTCCCAATGGCCACTATCTGATGCACCTTCAGGGAATCATGATGGTGGTCGTATTCAGCAAAACAAACATCCAGTGTGAGAAAAATTAATGAGTACCGGCCCTACAACTACCTTGAATCCCTGCAGGCATGTCTCATAGAAGAAATTGGCCATTAAATTCATTAATGATTGGAATAAAAAACAATTTATGAACTTGAAGAATCCACCAGAAGTTTGAGTAACAAGTGGAAGAAACTTTCTACCAAGATTTTCTGCATCACATTGCAAATTTAGTACAACTGTTTTTACTACATATCTCAAAAGAAATACCGGTAATTTCGAACTACAGTAATACCTATTGTCAAATGAAAAAATAATAATATTGAAGTTCATGTGAAACACTCTAAAGTATAGGTGAAATGACACTGAGAGAAGAAATTTATTAACCGTGTTTTGCACAATTTACCTTAACTTTGAAATGATTTTCTCAAGTTTCTATGGGAAATTGTTTTTGGTGTTATTTCAGGCAACTATTTATATCTTCAAAAAAACGCAAAAAACCATTATTACTTAAGGACGGTGCCTACTAAATACAAAGGTTTTTGTGCATAGTTAGGACAACGTGGAAAAAGTAGATCTTTGCAAGGGCAATTGGAATCCACAAAGAAAAATAGGTGTAGCCGCGCATTTTTTCGAGATAATTAGTCTTGAATCTCAACAAAAATGCTGACATCAGCATCTTTCTGAAAATGCGGAAAACAATATTTCCTCACAGATTTCCTTAGAATTCGCCTTTACATACAGAAAAGCAAACACAGTTAAAAAGATCTATAAACTACATGGCAAATGGTCACATTAAAATCATTTTTGGTACGTTTTGTAATAACAAAATCGTTGCAAAAGCACTTTTAGCGTCTTGATAGCCTTCCTCTGGTTCAGCTAAAATACAGTCTAAATACCTTTTGATCACAACCAGAAACTAATCACATGTTGAATAGGCTTGCCGCTTCCATTTCGAAACAAAAAAGTGGGGGTAACCACGCGTTTTTTAAAGTTATTGATCTTTTTCAGAAAACTTTCACGGTGCCCGTTACATTTTTCTGTCACCTCCCCAGTGAGTAAGACATTGGCGTTTTCTGCGCGCGCACTACACCATCTGCGGTACATGTTTACAGTTGGATTTCAGTGTAATTTTGAAAGATAATAGTTAGGTTTTCAGCTGGAAGCCGTTAACAGTTAGTGGTTAGCGATTTGCCACCATTCTGGTCTCCCTGGTTTAAGAACAGGTTCATTAAAATTGATTTGGTCACCGAAGGCAAATTTTGCTTTAATTTTAGTTGTGTGCTTGGTGGCATGGTTGATTTGCGTTAATGTCAACCCCAGTGTGCGGCGCGCGCTCAAACCCTGGCTTGCGTGATGCACAGAAGGTGTGCGCACTAACAAAAGTAAGCACCGTCCTTAATATTATTTTGGTACAAGAATTTTGTCCCACTAAAAACTGGAATTGCTTGATGTCCTACAGTTGGATTTGGACTAAAGCGAGGGACTTTTCTCATAGTCTACTTAAAGCATCCATACAACAACTTCTCACTGTGGGGAGAACAATAAAATTTTCAATACTTGTTGAGCGAATGCTGGATGGGCGTACCTACAGTATTGTAACTAAAGTCAGTAGTGAATCTTATTGAATACACAATCATATTCTTTACCTGATTTCCCAGCAGAGAACATGTAACTAGCGAGAACCTCCCTTCCACTGACATTACATGATAGGACCAAGGATTAATCTGTTTAAAAATACAGTTGTGAAAACCTATTAACTTATGCATTAATGAGGATTGACACCACACTCAAGTTTAACGCATATCACACAGACATCTTTACCTTTTTCTTCACTTTAATAAGATACTAACTTTGGTTATTAGGATTTGAAGATGTGCAGAGTTGTGTCATACACTGATGTTTGTCCTATAAATGAACGTACAGTGATCTCACTGTTATAAACTGGAATGATCAAAAACCGCAACAACAACTGAACATCACATCTTTTAGCCAAGGACAGCAAACTTTTTTTCATCCCAGCATGTAGAAAATTTTGGGCTTCACATAAAGTCTATCTACAAGCAACACTTTGGCACTGCTTGTTACAGGTTACCACCCATGCATTCACTTTTGCAAACAATTAAAAAGCTTATTGTAATGTACTTACATTTGTTTCCTTGACTACTTCACTATTATCACCAACCACTTCAAATTCTTACTTCCACTCTGAAGCCATTCTGGACACGCCCATACCATTTCGGCATCCCCTCAGTAACCCACTGATACTCACACAACTTTGCACTTCACCATACGATGACACTCAATCAGCACTGGACTCTTGACTTCCATCAGAGACACTACTTGTAACCCAGATAATTGCATTAAACATTCAGGACTCATTTTGTAGTCTATTCCGGCTCTCAGATCAGGATAAACAGGTAAAATGAACAGGTGTACAAAAGAAAGCAGCACTGAGAAACACTCTAGCTGGTAATTCATGTTATTCCTTTTTTTCCGACCTCTTTCCCAGAATCCAAGAGCCTGCAATCGACTGTTCATTTCCCACAGCCATGTGGTAGCACAAACTCTGACTCTTGGTATTGTGCTCTCATTACTTCTGGCATCATTCACATCAAGCTACCTCAATCTCTGTAACTGTTGCGCCAATCAATTTTTGGCTTATTCTAATTCCAGTAGATCGCTAATTAACATGTAACACTGTTCACGAAACTCACCTAACACGTGGCAGCACACATGAAATGCATATATTCAAACTTTTATTGTCCTCAAGCGTCCTTCGCAAAATCTCACCTTAGATTACCTTAAGGATGGTACACATTCCACACTATTTAAAAGGTAACTTGAATGTTTATGAATATACCTTGTAAAAGATCGTGAGTTTTGTGGTGCATTTGGCTACAGAATAACATGCAAATGGTACAAACTCATCTCATAAAAGATGAAAAAGGAGCTTGAGACCAGTGTAATTGTCAGTCTATATTACAGAATCTACCAGATTTCATTACTTGCTACATGTACATATCATGTAAAAGTCCTTCCCCTACCTCAATTTGTTCTTTTCCACAGTTCTCTCTATCTGCATCACTCTCTCTTAATACAAAATACCAGTTAACAGTTCACATTTTCTTTTTTTCACTAACTTGTATATGCGTTGCAGTTAATTTTTTGGTTTTCAGTTCAATTTTATAAGTTTTACTAGTTAGTTTTTTTTCTAACTAGGTGATTTTATTTTTACCTAGTTCGATTTCCTTCTAACTAGGTGATTTTTGCCAACTTTTTTTCTTTTTTGGGGGGGGGGGGGAGGGGTGGTGGGGGGGTGTTTCTCCAAAAGAGTATACCATGGTGTCACCACCAGCTCTAGACTAACAAGCGAACCCCTATAACCAATTCCTAACCCTTAGTTGACGCACCCCCCTAACCGCTATCCCTGAACCCTACTGACCACCCAGGCTGCCCTATCCCTAGAACCCCTAGCCCCCCTCAGTTTTTGTTTTAATTATTTTGCACTCAAACCGGGATTTGACCTCCAACCTCTGACTTTGAAGTCCCATCTTCAATCTCCACTATGCCACACAAGCGCAATCGTTGCCAAATTTTGCCTCATATTTGTTGGTCTAGTAAGTTATTGGTGGCCCAGAGCTCACCCATTTTGCGTCGCCAATGTGACACAAAAAATTATAACAGGTGTGGTTTGGAGAATCATTCAACCCGAGTTTGAAAATATGGAACCACGTTCAGAATAGAAATCCACCGAAGTTAGCAAAAAGAACTAACTAGTTAGAAATAAAAATCCCACCTAGTTAGAAAAAACTAACTGGTTAAAATTATAAAATTAACTTGAACACCAAAAATTAACTGTCACCATATACATATTAGTGGCTGATTTGTAGGGACATGAGAGGTGCTTTACGCGTGCCTATTTCATCTGCGATAGATCTTAGACAATTCATGGTTCTTTCTCAACCATCATCCTCTTCTTCTTGATTTACATCCTCGTGCTTCTTATGCCCGTGTATGCTAGACAGGTATTGCGCCCCGGCATTGGCACTACTGGCTGGTCCTTTCTTGCCATACTAGACCTCACCTCTTTTACATGGGGGGGGGAAAAGTGTCTTAATACCTCCTATAGTATCACTCACAATTTTATTTAGCACTCACAGTAATCTATTGATCTTAGTCAAATGTTCTGATGTTACCGAAGTATTTCAGAACCTTATACGCATGTACTAACGATGCTGAAAATGTCCCGATATTCATGTTATCATTGACTATCCTTAGAGCTACCTAAAATGTCTGCTGTTGACTTTGTTACTTTGGTTGGAAAGTTAACTAGTGCTAAGAAGCTACAAAAAATTGCTTACATGTAAAGATACTAGATTTTATTTGCAAAAAAAATTTAAATGCTCTGGACGGAGAAACAAAACATTTGGGGCTGTCCCGTATACTACTCTTGAGAACATGACACGCATGTCTGGGGGGGCTGTGTAATACGCTTCCCGTTGCGTCAGGTGTCTTTCGACTGGACTCATCGTTTTGTTGTTAGCGTGTTTATTTCTGCCTTATCATGCGAGATGGAGGAATAGTAGTTTCGCGCGGAGTCTAGTCACAGGGCATTTTCGCCCGACTGCGGAGAAGTAAGAGCGATGTAGTGGCACATTCTAGCTGGCAATCGAGACACGAGTCGGATTAGGAAATAATCTTAATAAATGGGATTGAACTTTGAGTGATCATGGTTCTAGTAGAAGTATGAGGCTTTTTGTTTTGATTCTCAGAACGTTACACAATGTAGGTGAAAGCACGAGAGGTACGCGCACGGAGGGATTTGTAGTGATTAAAATGTCTAACTCGAATAACAAGATACCGTATACAGGGTCTTTCTGAGCCGTTCTAATGCTTAGAGGGCGTACATGTCGCAAACACTACGCTTAAACAAGATTTATCATGAAGTAGGGCAATGACTCGATCTGGAAGTTTCAAATTCAGTAGCTATTAATATTTTTTGCTTTTACAACAACTATCTTATGTACTAGCTAAAAGTTTTCTAAAAATTCCAGTGAATGCTGCTTATCGCACAGATATAGAGGAAAAATCCTAGCCGTGCCTTGACGTGTCTAAGCCGGGCGTCCTTTGTCTGTTAGCCATCTATGTAGGCAGCAGCACCTGTATGGATTCCTGCCATGTTCATCGTACTCTTGGCATCATGGTGTTATACCAAGCGTCCGCTGATGCATATGTACTGCAGAAGATTCTGATCAGACTTGTGGGCATGTGTACTCCATGAGCCGCATGACGCGTGCATGTCAAATCCTATATGCCACCCTCGATTCCCCTCAGGATATGGAGTTTGGAGTATGGCACAGTAGTTGGCTATGTCTGCTGGGGCGGAAGGTCTATGTGTGATTATTTTGCTAGACTATTGGTTCGGCAAGTTCACGTTTAAGCAGATTTGGTCCAGAGAGCCGGTGAATTCTGGGACTAGGACTTTCTTGGCAGTAAAACCTTCGATCCTGAAGGGCAAATGTAGCAAATAAATTCTCAACGCATTATGGCTATTGGAATGTAAACATCAATGCAGCTTCCAGCTAACCACCTTGAACTTGCTATAGTAATCCATGAAGATGCTCGCCTTCAGTTGTGTTGATCAAGGAAGACGCCCTAACAAAGAGCTTCTTTGGGGCATGACATCTTGGCTGAAAGACTTACAAGAATCAATTATCATGTGCAATAACCAAATGATCACTCTGTCAGCATTGCACATGCTCGGAGTACGCAGCATGGGCAGCTTCTCTATCAGCTATGCATGAACTTTAATAAATGAATCATAAATATGACATGTGTAGTTGATAAAAAAGAAGATTTCTTTATTGGTCCCTGAGGCTGTTTACTAGAATTTGTATGTCTACATTTAAGTTAGAGTGCATACTGTTCATATTATTTACGTCTGTAAGAAACATTACATGTATCTTTTTTCTGAACAGTTGTTTCCAATGAAAAACAATCCTAGACAGAAAAAGTGGTTAGGAAGCCAGTAGTGGCTGATAAACGATAGAACACATGATACAATAGTGAAAAATCGATGATACACTTATGTGGCGGTAGAACAAGCAATGTTGCCCTCAGGTCTTAGCTCTCTACTAGCAGCATTTTTTACTAGGCAGTATTGCTCAATCTTAAGCAACAAGAATTAACAATGCGCTAGCAGCTTGGCAAAAGTCAAGTTTTTTGATATTTCATCATCGTAGCATACCTACTGTACTTGAATTTGTAATGAAGCACTTATGGTGGTAAAAAATACATCCATTTGCTTGTTTCTTGGTACCATTAGCTAAACAGCTGGCAGTCTCACTTAGCTTAAGAGGACAGGCCTTGAATCTGATGAAGGCCTGAGACAACACTGTTTTGGCATACTTCTAGGTCCCATGAAATAAAGACCATAAACCGTCTTAAATCCTCTGTGATTTGCTGCTGCCTGTAATCCTTTTTACTTTTACCTGTCCTAGTAACAGTGAATTCAGACTAACGTTCATTGGATATAACAATTACGAGAGGCTTGATAGCACACCCTGTTTTTTGAGAACGGGACTGGCAACTCTGAAGAGGCCTATTTTGTGATGGTCAGGTATATAGCCACTGTCTCCCAGATTTTTATATCTTACTCTTCTTCTCTTAATTGAGAAAAGATACTTATGTGCGAATGTGAATGTGTTTGGGGGGTGAGGGCAATAGTTAGACAAGTGAAAACAGCTCAGCTTAACATTGTTCCGGTTACTGTCCGGGGTCTCAAATATGGGCAGCGTTTGCTTTATACTTCGTCAATACTGATTAAAACAAGCAACAAATGATAAGAAACATCGATTGAAACTTGGGGCACAGCAAAGTTATAAAAAAAAATCTTGGGATTGTAATATTTTTTCCTCCATCTGTTCAAGACATCATGGGCAGGGTTTCATAACGTTTTGCAAGCTGAGGCAGAATGGTTTGTCATATCTTATGTAAACTGAGGCTGGGTGCAAAACTATTGATTTTGCAGCCTGGACATTTTTAGTGAATAAAAAAACCTTCCTATGGATGGTAACCAGGAGAATTTACCGGTGGGCGTGGCCTCGGTAATGAAACGTTCGGCCTGATTATCCAGTATGACTCGATGAGCAAAGGTCTGAATAATTATTAACTAGGCATGTACATAGCACCAAAATGAGCTAGTAAGGTCTGTGTAATTAGCTGTACATATGTAGCCTTCAGCCATAATCTCATCGTAATGGACCACTTCACGCAAACTTTTGGAGGAATTATTCCTTCATGTCTTCTTGCAGTGTGCTTTCCAGGGAAGCTGCCCAAGACCAATGAGGTCTTTCCTAACCCATCCTCGGGATGGTAGGAGATCTTGGTCATTTTAGATTCTGGCTCTTTGATCGTGTATAGGTGATCTCTTTTCTATTATTCCTTTTAGTAGTGACCCACTCTGGGGCCAAGAATGGAAATATTGTTATAGCTGTTTGTTTGTCATAGAAAAGTGGGTGACGGCGACTGATCTATGGGGTTGTGGGGGGGGGCGGTCGACTTGGAGAATTCTTCATTATTTGTATTGATAATTTTGTTCTCCGCAGGCTGCTGTCTCTGTGAATCAATAGTGTGGCTGCCACGCCGGGGCGAGCGAAGAAAACACTTAGGCTGTGCTTCATTGCTCATCTCTGCCTGCCGGTATCACTCAAGGCCATGTTTCTGTTCAATATCACCCACCGCACCATAACCTGGGTCAGTTTAGCTGCCTAACTTGACAGGCACTGAGGCTGTCATATAGACGTCATGGTTTATGGTCCCTTGTTCGCATGGTCCTTGGGGCATACAAACGAAACACGCTAATTCGTTGTACGAAATAGTCACTTTGTTGCGCACAGCTTACTATCAGTCGCATAAGGATAAACTAAGGCTTATAAAAGTGGGAGCCTTAACTACGCGGCAGCGCGGCGCAAAAATTACTTTGTAACTAAAAAAATACTTTGTTGTATAGTAATACTGGCTAAGTTATAGTCTTTATTCGAATCAACTTTAAACATGGTCGGAAAATCGACTTTACAGTCGTATCAAAAGGAAACAAAGGACATTTGCTGTTGGACTTAGTGTTAGTGGAGATCTTTGTAAGATTAGAGTTTAGCTTTGCTTTGAGTTTTCCCCGCTTGGGGAACGTGGTGTAGCGTTGTAAGCAAGGTGACTCTTTTGTGGAATTAAATGAGCTGTAACGGGTGGAACTGAAAGTGACTTGACACAAAGTAATCCATGGAATGAAGTGACTGTATACCGGCTATGGCGTTATATGTTGAGACACATTGATTGGCCGAACGTCTATATATCTACATGGATCTGCCAAGCATTCGATTGCCTAAGCTTGGGCCTTACAAAGTTGAGGTGAGTTCAAGCATTGAAATATATGCAGAAGTCCATGATTGTTGTGGATGAACAATAATTTCGTGAGGCATCGATCTGCACGAGTTTACGCAACATTAGCTCCTAGGTAGAGTTGGGAGTAAGGTAACGGACTTAATGATTTGATGGCATCTTTACGTGGAATGTCATACAGTCCCTTTGTAGGGTGTTTCAAATGCATTCGGCTCGTTTCGTCTCTTGCTGTCTGTTCGCCTACTTCTGGCGTCAATTCACGTCCTCCGTGCCCCCTGCTGTCAGCTCAGCCTAGTCCTCTTCCACTCCTGTCTCTCTGCCAACTCGTTGATTTACCTTACCTGACTGTGCCTACCTCTGGCGTCAGTCGCTTTGCTTGTACTTTGGTTTTGAATTCACCACGCGAGCTAACAATTGTTGGAGTTCTATCTCTTCTGTTTTTGGGCGGGCCTTTATTTAGACACGGAATCATTTCTCTCCTTTCACCACCCCTCTTTTTTAGATCAGGAATTATCCTCCTTCCCGCAATGTCTGAGCAGTAGCCTGTTTTATTTGTTTAGAGGCATACATTTAGTAGCGTAGCGAACTGGCCATTTGAATACGTTAGGGGCGAATCGACTCAAGACGTAGTCGAACAGTAAGTCAGAGGCGAAACGACGCTTTACTCGTTTCAACTTGCGTCCATGTTAGTATTTGCAATTCGGGCAATATTTTTAGATTCATGCGAGAAATCAAGCCGTAGGACTCCTAAAGGATTAGAAAATCGCCGATATTTTGTTTTCGTTGCAACCGTCGATCTTTAATGTCGTCAGGTTTGGTCGGACGGGTATATGAGTACCAGTGCGTCACAGAGCATAGGAAGCTTTTAACAAAAATATGCCGTGACCAAATCACTTCACCATTTTTTTGCGAGCCACAACAATACTAAATGGTCACCCCGCATCCCTCATCACGCTGGAGGTAGGGCGTGAGCATGTTGTTCCAAGCTAATCGTAATTCGCTACGCCCGCTGTCTATTTTCGGGTATTTTTGATCTTATGCCAGTCTATGGGCAGCCTGGGGTAAATTGAGGCCTTGCCAACGATACGAGTATCTAAGATAGCTTGCCGTCGTCGCCTCTGTGGAGTTGCGATGGTCTGGAATAGGGGACTCGTCTTCAGGTGACGCTTTCGAACGTATTGAGCCATTTTGAGGGTCTCATTCGGGCGGTTAAAGAAGAAGTAGCCTCGTGCGATTGCTTTAGATCAGTTGTGAGTCATTTGGCTGCTGTTTACCCTCAATCCCAGAAGAAAAAAATCTACTATTTATAGAAGCTACTGCAGAATGCTGAGCAAACTATGTCGTCTCGCTGCCTTTCCCAGATATGGGCAAGCGGCCGCTTATAATTGTCTAATCAACGTACTCTCTTCTCACAGACTTCTCATCTTCCCTCCCGGGCTGAATGGCACAAAAAGTGCTTAGTGTGGGCATACTTCGTTCTTCAAATAGATTTGTAGCAGATGCGGTGATGAAACGCAGGTGCTCCGAGATTGTTTTGTAGCGCCTGTGTTCTGTAGACTTGCTAGTCTGTCTGAATGGGTTTCTCTTATGCTTGTATATGAACAGAAGATATAAAACTCAAAAAAAAAAAGGATTCAAACCGGCTTAGTAGAAAACAGTATGGTATTCCCCTTGAGAAATAAAAGTACCTCGTTGATATTTTTTAAACTTTCCGTGACTGGTCACGTATGTACAAGAGAAAGCGCTGTTTCCAAATAAAAAGCGATATAAATATGTAGGGGTATCCCCATGCATCGATTTAAGAGTGGTATGCTGACGAGGCCAATCTTCCCGCCATATCCTGCTCGTCTCGTGCCTAATCACGTAAATCGACTTAGCGCGTTAGTTCGATTGGTGCCAAGTTAGCGTCGGGAAAAGGAAGCTTTTGTTTGTTTTTTCCATTCGGATAATTTTTTAACACATCTTTAATAATTTAAGTGATTATCGTTGCGCTGTTATGTGAGCAAACAAAATATAAGGTTAAACGAATGCTCCTAGTTATAAAGTAAAACGGAGCATTATGACTAACTTATCCATGATTTCGTCTAGTCGAGATTACTTGAAGGATATTTTCTTTGTTTGTGTACTATGCACGCCGCATCATTTGTGGCGCCTAAGAACGCGAAGCATGTCGTAGGTAGGGATGCTCGCAATGGTCAATAGTGCGATCCTCTGATCGATGGGGGCACAAATCTCGTTTCGCGCAGAGTCTTGCGTTTCGGCGTCCCTCTTGACGGTCAGCGGTTGCCGGAAAACAGAGAGCGTCTGGAAGGCAATCCCATTTCAGGCATGGCGCGCATAAGATGCAGAATTGCAGCAGTGAAACCGGATGGGTCAGGAATATAGAGGAACTGTAAGTGTTCGAGGTTTGCGCTCGGAATGCAAGGGATCATAGGCTGTCTGGAGTTAAGACTGCTATTGGATGATGGCCGGCCGAAGCGAAGGGCGGGACGTTACGGGCTCAGAGCTGTAGTGAATCGCAGCGCGGCGGATCTTTAGTAAAAATGTTGAACAGGACGATTTACTACAAAAAGAGGCGCCATGTAAAGGTGGGCAAGCTTGCTAGCGGGGTCCTGGGGGTCTAATGCTCCGGCCATGGGTAAATTTTTGCATTTTAACCACACTAAGCAGTGCGGGGGTCCTTTTCTGGCCTTGTTGTAGTCTAGGTTCAATATATTTTACAATGTGCCGAGTCATCTCTTGGATGAAGCCTTGCAAATTCTTGCGAATTATTTCGTCAAGTCAATGTCCAGTTGTGTGAATGAATGTTGGGCTAGCAAGGCTAAAAAATCGCTGACTGAACGCGATAAGCAGTATATTGACAGCAAAAAAAAGACTAGTGTCGGAGAAATCTAATTTGGCTTAGATGTATCATGATGGCATGCTGCCAGTGCGGAGACTTAGGTTTCGCGAGCTGTTAAATATTTTGCCGCGGCATTAAAAGTACAGTTTGTAACCTGTCCATCATTTCGAGTTCGCAAGGAGTAATCGGTAAAAACTGTGGACGAAATAGCGGGGTTTCGAAATTCGTAACAATGATCATGCACAGTTTGAATGCGAAAGCACTGATTAAATAATAATACAGTAATTATATGCCTACGCTATAAATAATCAGGTCAGTAGATGGCAGTTGGGCATATGAAAAATCTTTGAAGTTCTTTGGTTTGTTTGTTTTTCTAATCCTTTTGTCGATCGTTGTGGTGTTGACAACTGGCTTGTTTTGCCCTCGAATCTCGGCTCTCTCAGCGGCAAACAAACTGTAGCGTGTAGAGAGTCCTTCGATTGCTTGATGGACATCACGTTCAAGGGGTTGGTCGGCCTGGGAGTTTCTTACTTGTACATCTGCCTTTTGACAAGTTAGTATGACTGAAAACATAAGGGTATATACCGATTGGGCAATGAATTCAGAACGGGTTCGAAATAGAAGTCGGGTTAGAGCGGATTCGACTGTCATCCGGCTGCCCTCTATCTCAGGTCAAAAAGATAAATTTAAAAAAATAGGATATGTTTAAGAGTATTTCGAAGATGAGGCGTACGTTGGCAGTGACTTTTATTAGCATAAGTATACATATTAATGTTTTTTTAATGATTATGATAAATTCTTACGCGGGGATCTTCGGTAATACGGTGAGAAACGCCGCATGGATGCCTCGCTGAGAATGCGATGCTTGGGACAGGCTTGCTATGGAAACTGACTGAGCCATAACGGACGAGCTGAAAGCGAGGAGGCTTCCAAGGCATAGCGCTAGGGGTAATTAAAGAACCTGGTGCCTGACACTTTGCACTCCCGCCCTACGGAAATAATCGAGTGTGTTAATTGCGGAAAATTTTAGGTGCGGACTAGATTTGTAAGATAAACGGTAAATGACTGTAATGCACAGTCGAAGGGACACGGAGCTATGCGCCACGCTATGGCGATCTTAGAAAGAGTGTTACTGCACGTAACAGCGAGGACAAGTGCTCGGATACGCTCGGTATAGAGCAATGTGTCTCGGAGGCGGCGAGGAGTAAGCGCGGACTTCTGTTGCCGAAAGGCGTGTCGGTCTTCGAAGGTCTTGAGAGAGATCGTACCATGGCCGACAGATAGAGTAGTCTATGTAGTGAGATGGACGCCATGTTGAGTTTGCGAAGGCGCCTAAACAAGTGCGCGTAAGGTTCTGAAGTCGTCAGTCAGACTAGTTTAGGCGGCTTGACCAGTATTAGGCGAGTGCTGACGAACAGCGACGGCGGCCGATGAGATTCTGAGTGACGTAAAATAGATTCGAAGGCGGGATGGAGGGTACGCAACTTTGCTGGCATAAAAAGACCG
>JAHPZR010041195.1:0-18966 GCA_019787425.1 Platygyra sinensis | reverse complement strand
AGTACCTTTAGAAGAAGTAGTTTTTACGTTCGTAATTTTGTGTTTAATCTTCTATGTATTTTAAATTCATTAAATTTGTAGTAATATTTAGTCTTTTGGTGTGTTGCGGGTTTGCGGGAAGGGTTTTGCATAGTCGTTTTTTTAATCTTGTTGTGTAAGGGAAAGATCCACGTCACATGGCCTAACTAGTTCAGAGGATCACAGAGGCCCATAAATTATTCTGTAGCATGACGAAAGATTTGCGGAGACGACAAAGAGATTACTATGATCTGTCTGCTAATCCAAGAGAAGTTAACGTTGGACAAGAAGTCCTAGTCAGGAAACCACCACCTACAAATGTTGAAAAAGGATCAGCCACGAAGCTAATCAAAAGATATGCTGGACCGTACATTATCACCAAGAGCCTCAAGAATAGTGACTTATATCGTCTGAGGCACAGCATAACGAATGAAGAACTGCCTCCGACTAATGTTGAGAAACTGATACCAACCCCTGAAGCAAAACTAAATGACCTGAGAGAATCATCTGCACAGAGTGTGCCTCGCCCGGCTCAAAATCAAGATCAAAGCTGGCCAGTTTCTCAAGTACTTTCATAAGAACAATGAACAAGCAGACGAAGGAATCTCATTGAAACTAGCCCAGTATGTAGACCCCATAGGCAAGGCCCCAGTTAGCGAAGCCTGCAAGCATCTGTACTCCGTTTTCCCAGCGTCCAGACAACTTCTCGTCTCTCAGCACATTGTCCATATCTCTCCCTCGAAGGTGACCCATCTGGAGGAGCTTACAATCTGGTCCCTGATAAAGTGGCCTATGAACGATTTAATGCTCGACAAGGACTCCTTGTCGGAGAGATAGTAGAAACTGATGATGTGCGAGACTCTGTTGTTGTGCACACCTATGCTCCAACAGGACGCCGCACAAGACTAGCTAAATCTCGCGTGTGGAAACCAGTTTTTAACCATGACTTGTCTAAAAAATCTGTTCCTATGGACAAAAATAAGCGTTTAATTGACTATAGTCCGGACTTTGAACGCGTCGAGTTCAAGCAAATCGTTACAGTGCGAGATTCGCTCGAGGAACTATTTTCCGTTAGAGACATGGATGAAGCAGTCGTTCATTTATTTGTTAACTTGAGGTTGTAATTCGTTTAGGTCTTTGCCTATGACTATTACGTCCAACCAGTTGTACTCTAGTTTTAAGGTTCCTTTTGAGTTTATTTTGTCATGCGCACCTCGTCCCTGTTAGTAAGGAGGGAAAGTAGCCGTTTTCTATTGTTGTAATCATAGTGTTGCCCATATATGGAACGAGCGGGTATCACGTGCAGATTCGGAATAAAGCAAGAACCACGTTGTTGTTATTGCAAGACTACTAGTCGTATTCTGATTATATTTCCCCCGCTTCACATGGGGGGGGGGGGGGGGGGGGGGGGGGGGCAACACTCATTCCACTTCCGCTGTGGAACCACTAGTTATAATATTGTATGGGTAACAACAGCAGTCGCTTATTTTAAAACTACATTACTTGACAGAACAGACGGGAACGCCATGTAGGAGCCTTATGTTCAACTTAGACTGATTACATATAATAAAGATCATATTCTTGGTTTTCACGTGACGTCAGAAAAAAACTAAAGTTAAAAAATTTTAAGTTTTTACCTTCACCAGGTAAAAGTCATTTTCAAACATATATCTGCCGGCCCGTCTTCAGCTCGGTAGACCGCTTTGTTTTGAAAATAGAACACGGTTTTTTCGCAATGCGTGACATCGACATTGTTTCTTGGTAACATGTTACGTGCACGAAAATATCGATTCGCTTTATGTTTTGAGTTCTGAGTAACCAATATGTTAAGAGAAGTGCCTATGCGACTGTTTTCAAGTGTAACAGAGAGAATAAACGTTTTGAGAGAGCCAAAGTAAACTCCAGATGTTTCCACTGGTTTCCGGCCGCCATGTTGGAGTCCCTCAGACGGGCTCCAACATGGCGTCACCATACTAAACACTATAATTTTCAGTGATACCCTTTAACGAATCCAGTTTGGAGTATCGCACATCCCCGAAACTTTGGCACGTTATTTATAAATTACTCTTCTACGATATTTCAATTTCTTGGCTCAATTAATTGAATGGTAAGCGATTTTATTTTTCACTTGCGTGATAAATAAGCTTATTTGCGTGACGTGAAAACCACCAATTCTCTTGGTTACAAAGAGTGTGGTCTTGTAAAAAAAGGCTCCTGCGACATATTCAATGTAGCGACGACTTCTGATAAAGCGATGAAGCCTTAGCTTGAGGTTCTTGGAGCAAAGACCTTATACTCCCCCTTAGCGTCTAGCCTGTTTCACCGATGTAAATAGTTTGAATGGTGTATAACTTTTATCAAATACAGGGTATTAACGAGTTGTTTGCACAGTGCACAGGAGCCCCCCGGGGGGGGGGTACTCCCTTATATGGGCTATATAGGTATGTGCGGCCCCAAAGGGGATGGTGTTTCAGCAGTTTTGGTCATAAATAGACATTTATAGGGTATCGATTTTAGCTGATTTTGGCCATTTTGGTCATAAATAGCGTATGGTTTTCGTACTCTAGCCTTGATATGGGTATTAATTTAAGCCGAGAGGCCAATTTTTCATCATTGTCGAAAAGAAAATCAACAAAAGCCCTTCACAAATTATGTTTACGGTAATTTAGCATTATTTATATAGCATTGAATTTGGGATCTAATTATAACGCAGGTCTGAAACAGGATTTTGATGTAAGGTTCAGGTCATAAATAGGGTTTCGAATTTTTGGTCAGATAGGGAATATATCACAGATTTTGCCGGTCATAAATACGTCTACGTTCGCGGCTACCCGAAACCAGTACAGGAAATACAATCAGTGTCATTGATCTTTATCTGGGCGGTAAGGTCAGTCTTGCGTGCATTGCAGACAGCTTAGAATGTATACAGTTGTGTACATTATGTAAATATTTTCTTTTCCGCAACGTCGATAGGCAATACACAGGCTGAGTCGTTAGCTAACTTTTATCTAAGCTCAAGGTCTAGAGGATAGTGTTACTAGAGTTTCTGATACTGCACGTTTGTAGTATTTCCGAGAAAAGGTTCAATTTCACTGACAGAACTAGAACGAAGCAAGGTTAGCTCAGGGGCCAGGGACACATCAGAGTTATCAATATTAAATTCCTCGCTTGCATGAATATTACTTTCGATTTAAAAACTTGGCAGCCCAGTCCAAGTATCTTTCCATAATCTTAGTTCCTCACAAATGCGTTTATGCCAAATACAGCAAATACAGAACCTTCGTAATTTTTCGCAGACTCGATCGAATAAGAACAGTCAGAGTCGACGCAGTCGGAATCCATGCAGTTTTCATGTGCAGCTACCTAGCTGACTTGTTTAGCTATCACATACTCGTGCACCTGTTATAACTTGACGCGACAATTCTTGACTTACCTGCTAATAAACAGGTTTTCTGATTTTAAATTCCGGCTGCGGTGCGCGGAAAGTCGAGAAACTGATCACATGATGCAAGTGCAAGTAAAACAGAGGCCTCGAAGTTAAAACTGTTCCGGTCATTGCGTGACAATTCCCAGGGTCTCCTTGAAATGCCTATTCTCGGTTTCACCAGTCATGTGATCAAAACTAAAAATCGTAACCATGATGAATAAAGTCAAGAATCTGGGATACGATAGATGATTGATATGTAAACAACCTCGCCAAGAATCAGGTTTCTGCTGTTTTTCATTCGCGCGTTATTTGCAGAAGTGTGTCACCCAAATTTATATAGCCTTGTATGGAAACACCTTGTTAATTCTCCATATATAACTGATCTTTTGACGCCTTCTCGAGCCGCCATTTTCATGTCACGCAAAGCTAAAGAAGAACCCTGTCGAGCTGAAACACTGTGAAACGTCAAGTTCCTAAGGATTTCTTATCTGATAAAACTAAAACCTCAGAAGGAGAGGTTATATTTAATTTTGGAATATGATTACGTCACATGAATTCACCAAGAACTCATGACCCGTCAAGCGAGACAAGTCGTACCAAAACCAGACATAACTAATCGATGATATCAATGAGTAATCAATAGGAATCAACAGGTAATCAGCTGATTAGCCATTGATTATTGCCGATGATCAATGAGTAATCGATGACTAATCGATAGGCCACAAAATTTTTTGGTCATCGATTAGTCACCGATTGCATCGATTAGTCATTGATTGCATTGATTAGTCATTGATTTTTATCCATTAGCTCAGAGGCCAAAAAATCGTAACGTGTACAAATATTTAATAGTCAAGCTGGTTATGTAACTGCTTATGACAAATGTTTCCCTAAGCCGAAGCAGTTTTATTTTTGCTGACAAAACAGCCACAAAAAATCTCAATAACCACGTAGTCGATTCTTGTCAGCGTACTTGTTAGTTTCATTTTCAGACTGGTTGGTTACTGTTCAATTGTTTTGTTATTAAATAGAGAGTTAGGTAAAGTGAAATACTGTACAATTGAGAATCATCTGCATTTGTGATTAGCACTTTGCGTCTCGACATCGTCAACAGGAACTTCAGATACAAGGAAAAATGCGTCCAACACAGATAAAAGAATCACAAACGAAAACAAATCATTGGCACAAGAAAGCAAGAAAAGTGTCTATCGTGCGCAGTATAATAGCCGATAAGTAATCGATGGGTCGTCGATGAGTAATCAATTACATCAATGAGTAATCGATGTCATCGATGAGTAATCGATAGGCCACGAAATTTTGGGGCTTCGATTACTCATCGATTACTCATTGATCATCGCCAATACAATACAAAATACAAAGAAAAACTAATACAATATAGTTAATGTACAAATAAGAGCTAATTAATTAAGGGGTGGGAAAAAAAGGGTTAAAAGAATTCTTCAATGAGTAATTTTACCACTAAGAAGCGCATTGAATAGACGGCGCCTAAAATCACCAACATTCTCAGCCACTTGCAGGTCATTCGGAACGGATTATTTCACAACTTGCATCCGCGGTACCTGAATGCGGGTTGCATTGCCCAGACGACAAACGGCATCGAGGGATGTGGAGAAGACTACATGATCAAGTTACCCTACAGTCTACTATGAATACGAAAAATTTTCAATACTGCACGAAGCGAAGCTGAGTGCAGTATTGAAAATTTCGAGTTCATTGTACAGTAAGCAAGTGCGTGTATTTGAAAACAAAACACGAACTAACAGTCTCTAACCCTTTTAATATTCAATTTGAGTTCACTGCTGGCGATAGACTCCCGCCCGACTTGTTTGAATGAGAAATCAATGAACTAAAGAAAAGTTTTGCTCAACTCACCATTGAAAATAGGCACACTCCAAGTGGTTTGCCTTTTTGTGTTTTCCGGGATGGCAGCGTCAATTATTTCAGTAATATTTTCCTCCTCAACCACGGAAAATCGTGAACTTGAAGCTATGTTCGTTTGAAGTTGAAGAACACTGCACAGTTTTTATGCGTTAGTGGAATAACGCACTCTGTCACTTTGATGTCGCCAGGTAACGGGAACTCACGTGATCAATTTTAACCAATGACGCGTGCGGATTTTAGACAGTGAACGAAGATTGAATATTAAATACCATTACAGCATCGTTAAAAAAGAGTCTCTCCTTCACAGTGAGCCAGTTAAAAGATTTTATGCCTAGAGAGATACGTGTTTCCGTCTCTTGTCTCTTGTATACTATCAGGAATGCAATATGTTAAACCTTTTATTCAATTTTTACTCTATAATCTGTCAAGTGTTATCTACAAATGGCGAGCGTTAGACTGTTGGCAATCTGTTTTTCTCTTTAAATTTTAGCAGGGATTATGAGGAGAGACTATTTAGCCTAAAGGAGAACTACGCCTTCTTCTCAACATTGCCAACGCCATTTGCGTTGGTTCTTCCTAGTGACCCTTAGAGAAAAAAACGGCTGCCAGCAGACTAGGCGAGCGGCGAGCGGCAAGCCGCGAGTCCAAAAACCTACGTTAGCAAAGAGCGAAGACTACAGAGACACTAGCTCTCGTCGACCAGATTGCTTTAGTTTTCGCCATCGATCTGTTGAAAATTTAAAGTATCTGCGATTCTTAGTTAATATTGCTGAGAGATCTCGAACATGAAAACATTTATTTACCATTTATTTACTCTTGCAGACTATTTGCATGTATAGTTTATACTTCATCACAAACAGAACTCAGGCGGAAGAACATCGATCGTAGGTTTCTATGAACGGGTTTTTTTCCCCACTACAAACATGTGACTGAACAATCCTTTCCGTTTCTTGGGGAACGTGGACATCAAAACAAGTTCAGGCTTGTCCACGACCGCGTGATTAATGCTAACGACAACGACTGAATTGTAAACAATATAGAAAGAGCAAAAATTTCTCTTACACTGGCCTTCTTAACCTCGGAATGATGTTTCCTTGACCACAAAGAATTTAGAGAATGTTCAACATTATAGAACCATGAGACATTTGTAGGATGATGATACAAAGCTTCACGTTTCTCGTTATTATTATTCATAATTTATTCAGCAACTCTGGGAAAAAAACCCACCTGCATGCCATGTTTATTCACTTATCACAGGTTATGTTTATTCATGACGTAGCTTAGCTATAATTATAAGTCAAACTGCACCCCTCCCCAGGCCTCCGCCTACGCGCCTTTCTCCGCAAAAAAGATACCAACTACTCTACAGATGAAATTTTTGAAGCCAATCAAAATGGCGATCGTGTTGATGTTAGCCTGAAAATTGGGATGACGGCGGGAGGCCGGATGTGACTGACATTTCAGGCTAGGAAGATTTATTGTAACTTTACGGTTCAATGGTGATGTAAACCACCGGGTTCACGCTTTGCTTAGTCAAAGTTGACTTTAGGATGAAAAATGTCATTTATTAACATGATAAACCACAAGCGCGCAGTAATTAATACTCCTGTACGCTTTGAATTCGTCTTTAATCTAACGATTCACTTAAAGCAAAATAACAAATACAGAAATTAATAAATATGAACTTAAAAACTGACTTACAGTCAAGAGCGTCGAACCGTGGCCACCGGACTAAGTTTGTGACATCTTTTTGACATGTTTTTGATTAGTTTGATGGCTTCCGATTTAAGCGGGCCAATCAGATTTTCAGAGCAAGGAATATTTGGCGGCAAATTTAGATTGTAAGCGACCGTTGAAATCTAAGTACAGACAGATATTACTAGTATGGCTGCCTATCAAAACATTGGTAACTTGCATTCTGAAATTGTCCCAAACGTTGTAACCATTTATTTCAGCTGCCTATTTTCTATTGTATTCAACAGCGAATGTCCCGCTTCGCCTGAAGCAAAACGGCCGTTTTTACGATAACGGGAGGGCTTTATCACTTACCATATGACGGAATCGCCAGAGAAGTTCGTGTGAGCCGCTCGTATATGAACAAAATTATCAAGCGGTACAATGAAGCCAATGCGTCCCTTAGAGCCCCCGAAAAGTCTGCCGTGACCCGAAGAAAGTTGATCTTTACGCTTCTGAATATATAGAAGCTCAGTGACTCATAACGCCTAGCATTTATGCCAGTATATATAAATAAATATTTTACTTTGAATGTAATCAGAATGCGTCGACACGCCGGACTGTTTGACATGTTGTTGGTTTCCCTAAGTGTATGAAATCAGAACCAGAATACAAAACCTTATTTCTTTCAATAATTCTACCATGATCAGTTTTACCTCTGAACATCTGGTGTGCTGTACATTCATAACTTTTCAGAACAAGAAACAGAACATCAACAAAACCCGTGTTTGCTCTTTTATAATATTTACTGAGCGACCGCACGTCGCCAACGGTATACGGTGTTTACAAATTCTCCATCTTCGTCTTTATAGCGAAGTCTGATAAAATCTTGACCAAGGTGAGCAAGAGGTGATAGTCTGAAGCAGGGTTTCGTATGTAACATTTCTCAGTAGAAATGTCGCTAATCTTTCCCCACCGTAACTACTTCTACCTGCAACGCCATATTCCGGCAGCTGAATTTAACGAAGAAGCGCGGCTTTGATATCCCGACTTCGATTTTCAAGGCCTTTGATTGGTAGTTTACAGCGACCGGAAGCCATAAAACCTATCAAACTAATCAAAAACCTGTCAAAAAGATGTCAAAAACTTAGTCTGGTGGCCACGGTTTGACGCTCTTGACTGTAAAGAAAAACCGAAAATACAGCAATACGAAAAACAGCAAAAAAATAGAAGGAAAAAACCGAGATTACTTACAAGATCTGTACGGCACTCCGGAACTGACAACAACTGAATAAAACGAAAATACTACAAAGCTATAAAAACGGAATTTTGAACGAAAAGAATAGACTCAACGAAGTTACGTAATCAACAATAGACGATTACGTAACACGATGAGAAAAAACTAATCTGCATATAAAACTGTGCAAAAAATACGCAAAAAATGAACTTGTGACACAAGAGACAAATTAAGAAAAGAAAAAAGGTGATGAAAACAAAAAAATAACTCTCGTGGCTACACGCTCTTAAGACAAAATCGCAATTGCCCGAGGCAAAATCTGTTGCGTCCGCATTGTATCAGCACTGTCAATACTGTATTTCATTATAAATTATTCAATTTTGCTGCGCGCCAAAACATCGACTTGGTTTGGCGGGATAATAGAGCGCGTGTAAATTTTTTTACTTATTGCTTTCCTCTTTCTTGTAAATATCGCTCAGACGACGAAAGAAATACTTCTTATGGTGTGCCTGTTGTTGATTCATCGATATCTTGACGATTGAATATTACCGAAAGAATTCCGCTGTTCATATACGTAAGTAAGTAAGTAAGTAAGTAACTTTATTTCAACTCGGGTTGATGAGGCTGATTAGGCCCCTAGCAAATACATGCTAATATGCCGAGAAAAGTAAAATTAAAAGAAATAAATAAAATAAATGCATACATACATGATCAATTAGTAACTAACAATCTAACTAACTATATCAATAAATATACCATCCTAAATCTTAAAACTGGTCCTGATACGTAAACAGAAGTAAAGGATAGCTTGCCACTAACCTGCGATCAGGAGTTTTTGTTTTTCCTTCCCCGCGCCTAATACAGGGAGGGAGGGTATGATCGCAGGTTAGCTTGCCACTGGCTTTTAAAAATTCCATGAATCATTACGATTCATTCTGTCCACTGCAAAAATTGTAAAATCGTTTGCGTTTTAAGCTTCAAGTTGTCCGCTACTCTGTATCAGACTGTTCACAGTCCTGGTGCGAGCGAAACTGGGGAGAGTACAAAATTCCCCCACGCTATTAACCCCACCACCCGTACCTACGGGCATTTTGTACCCTTCCTAGTTTTGCTCGCAACAAGAGACCAAGATGGCGGCCCGTAGAACTCAACGATCGACATTCTACCATCTCACGGAAAAATAGGGGACTGGAAACAGTCTACTTCGGCCAAATTTTGTCAAGTCGCGACAAACCATTCGCACTTGTAGAACGTTGGTAATCACAGAAATTTTGTCTAAATAAACAAATTTTCTGCTAAGGCGGGTCGGCCCTTAGCTAGTTTCGAAAGCGGAAAAACAAGAAATCGAGCCACGCTTTCTTATGTAGCTAAGAGGAAAACACTGAACAAAGATATTTTCAAATATCCAAATTAACATAATGGAGTAAGTCATCTCATTTTATACTCCTTTGCCCTGCTCCTTCACACCACATATTGGAGAAGTCTAGCTATATCTATATACTTTTATGATGTGTCACGTTCACATAGCCTGAAATTGAATACTTGCTACGACCTTGCCGAACTCAAGTTCCGCTCGTTCTTGATATGATCGAAGGTATTTAATTTATAACTTTCCTTAATTTAACTCCAGGTTTGAAAACATGCCCGTCTTTGATTCACTTGTAAATAATTAAAAACTAAGAAGGCGAAAACGCTTATGTTGCAGGTGAGTACGTCGTTAGTCGTCATCGAGTTCACTGAGTTGTCTCAGCTCAGTTTCGCTTGCCTGTTTTGTAATGGCACAATTATTTCACTAATTTCAACATAACTAGCCATACATATAAAACAGGTAACTATAACGACAGATAATCTACTAACCTTGTAAAGTAAAAGACTATCACATGTGAGCGTTTAAAGACTAAACATCGCAGTACTAGAGGAAACCAAATGAAACCTAACCCGGCTCAAGACCCTGGAGACGAGGAAATTGTCTCATTCTTCATAGTTCTACCCGTCCACAAATAAAAACGAATAGACAAAAAAAGAACGGAGTCCTCCCAGTACTATGCATATCGTGGTATTTGCCTTGCCAGACAAAGTGTTGCGTCTCAGACATATTGTGCGTCTAACATGAAAATCGTCAAGGTAATTTCGAGACGAATAAACTTCCGTCTGTTGGTAAAAGAAAAACTCTTAATTGGAGGAGGAACTTTTCGATTGCTTGATTACAAAACAGTTACAAATCTTAGTTGGGTGGATTCACAGCTAACCCTAAGAACATTACAGGGTGAAATTTCCTCCGAAACGTAGGCTACTATTTACTACTAAAGGCCCTGGCAAACGAGGACACATTGTTGCGGACACATTGTTGCGGACACATTGTTGCCGAAAAAAATCGGTTTCCCCGTTTGCCCGCGCGCGCAACATTTCTTGCGGACACAAATTTTGTGTCCGGGACACAAAAAATGTTTCTGATTTTGTTGAGAAACATTTTGTGTCCGCAAAAACTGTTTCCCAGTTTGCGCGCTCAAGGAAATGTTTCCGAAACAATGTGTCCTCGTTTGCCACCGCCTTAAGGTATACTAAGGTCGCAAAGGTGCTTTGGCCTTCAAAATGGGAAGGGGGACCTTCTCGCGCCCTTTCGGCCCCCTTTTAGCAAGTAATCACGGCTTAAGTTAGTGGTTCGCAAAAGTGGTTTGAATTATCAAATACAACTGTTTCGGGAAAGGTTGTCTAAAAGAAGGGTAAGAGCGTTCGCGACAATGCCGAAAAGTAGTATGGGAGATATTCAATATAATAAATTCAACTTCTAGTGAACGGACAGAATCGAACATGCCACGACCGTCTAGTGAAGACTTTCGGTAGCGAGCTATTTGGATGAAAGAGTCCTTAGGATATAGCGTAGATGAAGTGGCAGTACGCACAGGCTTATGCATGTTGAAGCTATCTCTCGCTATCACGCTACCAAAACACGTCCAAAAATAAAGCCGGGGTTCATTAGCGATGGCTCTGCACGTGCACCACGATATTTGCTCTGCAAAGAATGACATCAAATAAGTAAGGTTAAAGTCGTCAGAATCATGCTTTCTCTGTGAATCCTAACCCTTCGTTACTAATTCATGGTCTGGATCATTTGACTGAATTTTGAAACTCACTTATATCTCAATGTCAGTAACAAAGCGTGAGCATGTATTCAGTTCTACCTGACTTTTTCGATTGCGTTGCCGTCATGTTTTCGTTGACTCATACGGACAGTTTACCATAGTGCCTTCGTTATTGTCGCGTACGCTTTTATGCTTCTTTGGACAACCTTTCTCGAAACAGCTGTATACATACAAATGAATACTGTCATATAAGTCTTGCTTCTGTTTCACTGATAGGGTCAGGATTTGCGAGCAGGATGTTCTTTTTAGTAATTATAGCAGCAGGAGTACGCCGGCGGGACCGATGCAGAGTTTGGACATCTTTCATAATAACAAAGCAACGTGATAGGTGTTTTTCATTCACATGCTAAAAAGTAAATAAAGCTATGGCAATTTCAGTTTCTTTCCTTTCGGCGTTTAAACACTTTCAATATCAGACTTTCCGGAGACGAAAGTGAGTAATGAGCTTGTTACAGGACTAGTTATAGATCCTAAAAAAAGCGTAAAAACGCCGATTTAGATTGTCAAAATAAAGAGGCAATCTCGCAAGAACAGGCAGGATACAGAGTTAAAGCTGGCGCAGAGAAAGCGCAATGCTGTTACGAATAATAACTAACTGAATCAGTTTTATATGTTTGGGGCCTGTGCTCGTACAGCTAACAATAATTGCTGCGGAGCGAGCGTAGAGCGCGAGCAGCAACATAATCAGGATTTAAAAAGAATATTTAAAAGGGAGCACGAATTTACGGATTCTCGAATTCATCACTTTTTACAGAATGCATTGCGTTTAACCAGAGTGCGTTGTGCCACTTTTTACCAGAGTGCATTGCGCCACAAACAACACGAGGATGTCATACCGTCTTTTCGTGTGGATTCTAGTTAGAAATTTTGCTCTTATTTACCTGTAAAACGATGTGAAGGAGATCGTGATTCACTTCAATGCAGTACGTGAAAGTTTGTAAATCTGGACGATTAATTGTGACATCTTATTTTAAACTTGGTCAACTTGGCATGTCAAAGTTTAATACGGGGGGGCTCCGCCACGAGATCCCACCCCTTACCCTTTTATATACCATTTTGGCAGAAAAGGTACCCCTTTTATATACCTTTTATTTAAAAAAATGTATTCTTTTCACATAAGTCTTGTTTTCATTTCCATGTAGTGCTTAATAAATAAAGTGATACAGCCATAAGGGGCGTCTCTTCGAAATATTCTAATTGAAGGCCCTTTCAAATTCCCGAATGACCGATTTCGCTACCCTTTTATATACCTCAACTTGTGAAATTCCTACCCTTTTAAATACCTGAAGCCTGAAAAAGGAATCCCTTTCGGGCGGAGCCTCCCCGTATAAGTCATTATAGGTCATTATAGGGAGTATTACTGATGTTTTAACAAAGTTCCAGTCTATTTCTGGTTAAATTCGAGAGGGCTGACAGGAAATAGCAGTTGAAAGTATGTGAATGAATCAAAACGTACTTGCCATGTGCATGTTGCCAACAACGAATGAACAGAGTTAAATATTAGAACTAAATGTATGTGATTGCAGGCGGGCAACGAAACAACATGAAGGCGTTTATACGTTTACCAGCATCATCAAAGACCAGAGTGATAAAGAAAGAACACTTGGAATCAAGTTCATGTCCTTGCTAGCCATAAACTTTGACGATTTTTCTTCAGCAAAACTTCATCAACAATAGATATCGCGCCTGCCTGTTGTTATGGAAAAAGATTTACAATTTGCTCGAGAAATATGAGCTGTAGCCTGTGTAGCTGGCGGTATTGTAAGCGCGCGCGAAACTCAATACTATACCGCCAGCTACGCAGGCATATGAGCTGCGAAAGTTCGTGCTTTCGGTAATTAAAATTAATTGATAGACTCTTTTTTTTGCGGCGGTTTCCAGGGTGGAAATAATTAGAAAACTCTGCAGAGATCAAAGCAGGTTCACTTGTCTCGTGTCGCGGCTTCGCTGCTTGATTCCGCGCGCTCTCAGTTGTGCTCTAACGTAAGCCTGATCATAGGCTATGTCATTGAAGGCATAACTAGTAAAATAACGTTGAGTCATTTGATGTTCCGCCTGTACACACCTCACAGAGCGAATTTCTATAACGAACAAGCTCGTGAACCTCTGCGGAAGAGAGAGATTTTACCTAATTCCCAGTATTACCACTTTTACGTCATTTGGCTATTGAGGAGGTCAAGGAACAAAGGAAATACGACAGCGTATTGACGCACTATGGACTTCCTTGTGGAGCTATTAAAATAATAATACAAGAGACGACAATCATGGTCTCTTGGATAATATCGGGGTGGGGGTAATCCCTTATAAGGCCTTACAGAAATGTGCGGCCACAAAGGTAGGGTTTTCAGCCGTGTTGGTCATAAATGGATCTGGTTTTTGCACTCTAGTCTTGCGTTGGCCATGTTGTTTTTTAGAAGAAGCTACTTTTTCAGGTCATAAATAGTGAAGGAAAAATCGCTGACTTTGGTCATAAATAGAGTAAGGATTTTGGGAGGCGGACGGTACACCCGCACCCAATTTTCCTGCGAGTACCCCTCTGGAATAATACATATACAGCCAGCCGTGAGATCGCATTTCTAAAGAGAAAGAGGCTAATTATTAATCCTCTGTCATTATTTTCTTAACGCCACTTCCATAGGCGGAGTTTTAGTCATAAGTTTCTTATTGGAGACAAAGCTGGGTTAATATTTTCTTTACGGTTGTGATACCATGATATATTTCAAGTACGAGATAATTTCGGAGCTTTCATAACTGACTGAATAAAATACAGCTATAGTGATATTTAAAATGTGCGCATTTAATTTAGTCACGCAAGGAAAAACATGTCACAACAACGACACTACTGCCTGAGCTCTAAAACTCAATTATAGATCATTCCCTCTGAAGGTGACAGTCGTGTCTTCTTCGTTTAAGCCAAAATCCCAGACGTGTATTTTTCTCTGTGCACTAAAGAATTTCTTAACGCTATAACGCTTGATAATAGTTATACCAACTGACCTGCTACGTGATGTTTGATCCGCTTCAGTCAACGTAGGCACGAGGAGGGAAGCATGTGACTGTCTGACTGAGACCCGCTTAATGATTACCTCATGATTCCATTTTTTAACAGAAAAGTGTGACTTCTGAATCCCTTGAAGCGAAAAAAAATAATGAATCGAATAAATATTATTATGATTCTTGAATACCACGAAGTTGTTGTTCAAAAATGAGGGCCAAAGCAAAACTTTTCAACGATGATAGCTTTACAGGAAAGTGATAGAATCTTCTCACGTTTTCAGAGCCCTGGTTGGAATGGCGATCGACTTTCATTTGACAATTGAACGATTTTTGAGTCGATTCGAACTTTATTACTTGCTCAAACTTGAAATCATCTCGCGACTATAGAAACGAAAAATTTCCTAACGCAAGCAAATATGTGACAAAGCCTAGAAGGTCTTTATACGCTTTGTCAATATGAACTATCTGTACTTAACATGATTCAATTAACTAGACAACTTGTCAGTCAGAAGGTATTCGACCTTACCTTGAGCACAATCTGGACCTTCACCTTCAGTGTTCAGCGAGAGGAATTTTACTTCAAAGCGCACTTCAGCCGTTTTTTCACGAAGCTAAGGCAGATTGTTTGGACTCCTAACGCAAAGATATAAAAGAATAAATGGAAGATACGTGTACATGGAAAACCCCGCCGGATATGGATTAAACTGTCAGTTACCTCCAGAGCACAGCCCAACGTGCAACTTCCCTGGTTTAGAAACACCAAGGGATCTTGGAAAAGTATTTTCAGTGAAGAGACGCAGTAGCCTTATGCCGTGATAGCGCGCGCGATGGACTCTTGATCGAGCTGGCGGTGATCATTGTGTTGTGGGCAGCATGTGACTGCAACTAAACCTTTAAGATTACCTAAGGGGCAAGAGACTCAACTTTACTGCCTTCAGGACGGGCGCTTATTCGTGGTGGGCTATGGGCTTGGAATCAACTCTGCTATATTTTCCAAGAACTACATTTTTCAACTTACACTGTAGTTATAAAACAAGAAAAGCTACAGCATGTTGCTGTTTAGGACATCAAATTTACTAGAATGGAATGGACGAAAACCGCCTACTTAAAGACATAATACAAGTGACTACTTGTAAAGCTGTATCCGACAATCCAAGTTTTAAGAGCTACTGCAAGTGTTCAAGATAGAGCATCTGCTTTTCTTTTAAAATGTTGTTACAATTAAGTTATCTCAGTCAAAACATCTCAGTATAGCTGATGTTCTAGGATACAGCAACATACTAGAATTCAGTTTGACGCAATCATTACGTGGAGACTGTTTTTGGCAAAATATTTAACATCCAGTGTAGGAAATGCTAAAATCATTACATGATCACTGTGTTGTTGACCACAAGACTTGCAGTCAATAATAAATTTTAAACTGACATATTTCAAATGAACCGCATAGCACTGTCACGGTTCTGGGTAAAGAGCTCTCTTTACATTAGTTTACAAAAAAAATTACATTGAATCTTAAACGTCAGCAGAGGTATAATATAAGGACATGCAATGAAAGCATGTCAGGACCATGAATGATTGATTCATTCATCGCTAATTCACCGTGCCTATCATTCAAAACCTTCCAGGTTATTAATTTTCAAGGGAACTTAAACAAATCTTAAACTCTCCAGCATCAGTTTAAACATTAATACATCCAGTGGCAATATCTGAGGCAAAGCCATTTGTGGGCCTTTTACTTTGAACACATTCAAGGAAGTTGAGCAGGACCATGCGAAATCGTTTTCGTCATATTGACTCACAAAATAGAAGAAACTGCTGAAAGTGTGACCGGATGCAGGGGACCTATACAATAATTTTTTACCACTTACATTAAGGCAAACCATACCCCACTTCTCAGTTCGTTATCTTGAAAGAGCCATCGCTCATTAGCAAGAGACCATGATCTCACCTCATTTTCTCTTGTCACTTTTTATATTAGAACGCTGCTTATGATTCGTATTATCACTGAAGAAAATAAAGCGGGCGAAAATCGATTAATCAAGTTTACACAAGTTTCCAAGGACTAAAGATTGCTTTGATTTCGAATTATTTAAGACGAAATCCGATAGAAGATGGAGCAATTTCAGGTTTTAGTGGACAAAAATCTGTACCAGAGTGATTTTAAATATTTTACAGTCATTTTAACATTTTTTTAAAGCTAAATACATAAATAATTGCCTGAAATAACTCCGAACAATAATTTCCCACGGGAACGAGAGAAAATAAATTTCAAAGTTCAGTGATTTTGTGGAAACACAGGCAAAATTCCATCATCAGTTTCATTTCACCAAAACTTTTAAGCGTTTCATACGAAGTTCAACATTCGTTTTCGACGTTTGGTGTTGCTAGAAATGAATTGTTTTGAGAAGATATTTAAAAGAGCCCTACAGAAGTTTGCAATACAATGTAAATAATCTTGGTACAAGATTTTTGTCCACTTGTTACTCCAACGTCTGGCGGATTCCGTCTTAATTCTTTTCCTCGTAGGTCTCTCTTGTCTTCGAACGAAAACAAAGTATCTGTCAACAACCATTTTGTTGGCCAGAGATACACCGAGGTACTTCATACACAAGTCTAGATATCTATATAAGAAGGAAGTGCCGAGAGTAAGTTCAATTCCGGCGAGTTAAGATCCAACCGTAGAAATTCGACGAACCGCGAAGCTTCGATTCCTAAAATCAGCTGCTCAGCACTGAAAATGGTGACTCTCCAAATCGAGCAGAAGTCATCTACATCTTTTACTTGGCGTGCGCAATAATTCATTTGGATGTCATTCCAGAGTTCTTTCAGCATCGGAAGCGAGCGAACCTCCTCCTTTTTACGATAACTGCAGAAATTCACGCGCGCTCATTGGTTTAATTTTATTGTCCATATGCGGACAGATATATAAATTTGAAATTCATGCGAGAGCAGGCAATTCGACAATTTGTTATCGTAAAAAACAAATTGATGTCAGTTTTTAATGCGTCTGTCCTGTTATTGACAATGAATTTTGTCATAACATTGTCAAAGTAGTCTGCGGATCCACTCGGCTATCGCCTCGTGGATCCACAGCTACTTTGACAATGTTATGACGAAATTCATGATCAATAACAGCACAGACGCATAAAAAACTGACGTCAATTTGTTAAATAAGTCATATCAGCTGTCATATTTCAATATCACCTTCAGCGCGTGGAAATGCTTGCCGTAACCTCGTTCCCAGGGTCTCTCATCTTACCGTCCGCGGGAAATTTTCTCCCGGCATGCTTTGCGACTCGTGCGTATCAATGCCTGGAATCCACACAAGAAATATTTTCAAATATCAAATCTATAAAGCAAGAAAGGGGAATGAGGCCACGAACGCTTGTGTAAATAACTACCTTTTGAAATGTAAAAATACTGTCGTTGCATTGCCGTTTTACCGCCGTTTTATTTTTATTATTATTAATTTCAATTAATTCATCAATTAATTAATGTAAATTAAAACAAATGAAGAATTTAAATATCTACAAACCCGCTTGTAGCATAGCTAATCATTGGCAAGACGAATAAAATAATAGATCATTATACCGACAACCGACAGGACAAAAGACGTTTGATTAAGTACTGTTGGTGTGGGGTACCCTGGATACCAGAGGTCTTCTCGCTCGCCACCGGAATACGTGATGAAAACCGCAATGCTGATTTCTACGTATTTTCTTACGGGTTTTAAAATTCTATTGGGCTTGCATTGGTTTGTGCATTCGAACGTGGCTTGGCTTGTTTTCTTTTTACAGCACGTATTTCATGGTAGATATTTTTATGAATCTCAAGGCCTTTTGATCAGTTATCAAATCAACACGAAATTGTGTACTGGACACAACATCCTTTTTCTCGGATTCAGTAAGTCGACGTCATAAATCATGAAAAAGATTAAAATAAATGAGAACGGATAATCAGTGTGTCATTGCTGTTTCTGAATTTCTCCGAGTAAGTTCGCTTTCAGCCCCTAAAAGAGAACAACGTGAGTCTTGGTTAAATGGACTTCGAATCAACCAGACAGACGAATTAAATGTAATCCTTGCATTTAGTATCCATACGAACAAACAGTATATATACCCCAATCAGTCAAGACAGTGATGGCTTTGTACGAAACTGGCATAACTACGCGAAAAGGAACATTCGACGACTGATTTGGGATATTCCCTTTTCACTTCGATCATGTGACTGGACATCATCGCCGCAAACAAAAAATTGATCGGCTAAGATACCACTTAAGACCTTTCATACTTACGTAAGCAAGCGTTCTCCCCTGTCATACACAACGCATTTTCGAGAAGAACGGGATGATAGCAATATCCTTCAGTCCAATAATTCTTTTCTGATGTCGAATCCTTTACTCAGCAGCAACTCGTGATAATTAATACTCGCAATACAAAAGAAAAGAAAACTCGATAATCCGTGTAGACTTACGTGAAATGGCCGATCATCAACCGCTTGTAAAATCGTCTCGTGTTTTCAATACATTGCAGTACAAACTTAATCTGCTTCGCAGCCGTTTTTCGGGATGC
>JAHPZR010041194.1:0-23318 GCA_019787425.1 Platygyra sinensis | reverse complement strand
AGCATGGTAAAGGAAAAAACAAAAGAAGCGAAATACGATTCCGCGGATGAGATCAGTTGCCGCGAAAATTGTTACTGTTCAACTCAAGGGTTGACAAATTTTAATTAGTTTATCGCAGTTTGCGGTTCATTGACTCGTTCAGTAGAAATTTCTGTTTTTGTGTATAACTTCCTCGCGTTTTAACTTTTAAAAATGATTTTTTTTTGGAAAATTCAGATAAAGCAGAAGTTTTAAAAATTGGTCTAAAAATAAATTTGGACAAAATAGGCCCTCGAAGGTCTACAGTAAACTTAAAGGCAAGAGATTATCAAGGTAAGAGAGTGATTCCCTTAAAGGTCCTCGAACTAAGGAAATCCCTCATAGGTTACTTTTAGACATGGCACCCAGTTCTTCTGTAGATATTACTCGCATGTTACGTGGACAGCCAAAGCAACTTTCTCGAAACTACAGGAGACGAAATGGCGAGAACGTCATTGTATGTGTTTTGATTTCGTTTTATAGCAGATATGTTCTCTGAACTCACAGCCGTCTTTGACGTCTTTTTGTTCGGCCGGGCTTACGCTTGTTTTGTGCTCGTTGGCTGGTTCACTATTTGGCCCTTTATTCTGTTTTAGGGAGTTCGATTAATAAGCAAAGTCTGAAGGCAACGGCAACGAGTACAATGGCTGTGTTATAGTTCTTTGCTCATGACAGTTTTGCCGTTATTTACAAAAGGTCACAAAACAAGAACGTGAAATAGCCACGTTCTGTGCATATTCGAGAACGAGGTCAATTTTTAAAATTTCTCTTACGAAACTTGACGCTGTCTTACATATTCCATTTGGGATATTTCTGGCAGTATAGAAAAACTGAATGAATCTAAATTCTCGCGAGATTCGTGGGTTTAAGGTTAACTAGTTTTTTAATCGACGTTGTTGCCGTTGCATCTTAAACTGCTTTTTACTACTTGGGCAGCGAGCGTCTGCCTGTACTTTTGACCATCTGTTTGTTCGGTTGCTCAGCTTGTGTTGGGGCTTTTGTTTGTTGTTTTTCTATACATTTCTTTGCCTTTTATTCAGTTGTTATTGTCTCTTCTTTAAACTCCTATCAAAGTTTCTAAATGTATTTAAAAATACCGAGAGCCGAAGCTCCCTTGCGTGTAATCAAAATATCAAAGAAGATAACCCTGACAGCGTTGGAGGTTTTCCTTTGCTTTGAAGGAACAGATCCTTCACGAAAACATCCACGCAACACGCGAGTAACATCCGCGGAAGAACTGGAAACAAACTCGTGTTGAAAAACTTCAAAAAGTTTACAAACTCTTTCCTTCACACATTAAACTCGTGTCAAATAACAAACACGGTAATTTGCAACACGGCCGCTTTTTTTTACTGCAGTGGCACTCACGTACAACAATGAAACAGAGGAAAAAGAGAGAAGAAACAGAAAGCAATGGAGAAATAGAAAGGTTTGCACGAAACCCAGTTTGCCCGCGCGCTCCTCCTATTTGTTTTGTTTGTTTTTAGTATCTTTGTAGGCTATAGATGAAACGTCCCGAACAGCCAGACAATTGTAAACCGCTTCAATAAATTTAAAAAAGTGTTGACTCGCGTCACTCATTTTGTGAAGTGTCACGCAAATAGCCTGCGAGCAGGCTCACTTGTTTGGGTAGGGTATCGCGGGCAAAGGAGCTGACGAGAAGAATGGGCGGGTTCGTCGGTTCTCGGTTCTTTGTCGCCTTTGACCGTGATAGCCTACCCAAACAAGTGAGCCTGCTTGCAGGCTATCACGCAAATAAATCACGTGAATAGAGCTCATTGTGATTGGCTGACAATTACCAACACATGTTGGCCATCCGTTCACACGTCAGATACGAGTTTACCAACACGAAAAAGTTGGTGAAAAAGTTGGCGAGAATAGAGGCAAGTTCTATTTGTCACCAACAGTTTGCCAACGTGTTTGCCGACTGTTTTTGTGCCGTTCACACACATCAACTTGAGTTTGCCAACACGAGTTATAATTTGACAACTTAAGCTTGCCGTGTGAAGGCTGCTTAAGAGGTTTTACCTTAGTTAGAGGACCTATATGGGGGATTCACTCTGTTGCCTTGATAATCTCTTGCTTAAAGGCAATTTTGTGTGTGGCGAAAAAAACTCAGAATCCGGTGGCTTAAAAAGCTCTTCTGAGCCTCTATTATAAAAGAAATGTCACCTCCAGCCGCGGCCTCTCTTTCCAACTGATTTTTCTCTCGCTGCTTGCGGATTTGTATAAACCTTTCAGCGGAGAGCAAAGCAGAATCCAGAATATCAAGAGCGGCTCGATCCACCTCAAACGACTGCTCGGTGGCATCATGTATATAATTTGCAATGAAGTAGGTTCTCTCGCTAGAGCTGCCAGTCGCCCAGGAGGCCTGGTCAAAAGCTTCATCCTTGTCGTCTTTGGTTTTAAGTTTGTCGAGGTAAGTAATTACCGTCACAGGAGCATGACCTGTAAAGTAACGAAAAGATTATCAGTCACTGAGATATCAGCTGTTAAATCAGCTACATGTTTTCAATATCAGGACTGAATGATGACTGACATCAAATTGCACGTCACACCTCTCACCATCACAAAATGTTCCCAAGTGTAAGGATTGAGCTTAACCCGGTTTTCGAAGAATTAATTAAGCGACAAGGAGTGTTTTACTCCACCCTGGACGGGATGCTAATTCATTAATTAAAGGTTTACCTCTTAGCATTAAATTCGAAAGTACAAATTTATTTACCGGGGTGGAGAGAGAGACACTGAGAAAGAAAAGTGACTTGCCGGCAAAGAACACAACTCATTACCCCTGGCCAGGACTCGATCCACTGCACGAACCGGAGTACAGCGCGCTAACCATGGGGCTACCGCGCCCCATTTATCCCCCACCGCAATAACCCATCATCGAAGCCACCATCTAGGTATAATTTTAGCTATGAGAGGAATAAACTATTCTGGTGAATATTGTTATTACCATCTTCTCGAAAGTGCTCTCTGATCTTCTGGAGTGTGTCCTTGTACTTGCCGTCTTTCAGACGCGGATCGTTTGCTTTTACAACAAAAATCACAGCGTGCGCGTATTTGGAGAGCTCTGGAGCTCGTTTTGCCCCGGCGTCCGACTTCTGCTTTTCACCTTGCTGCGAGTCATAAGTTCGCACGATTTCTTCTCCTGCACGAATTCTTAAATAGAAACAACAACAACAATAAAAATGAGAATTGCCCATCACTGCACACTTCATTGGGCGAAAAGAGGAACTGTAAGAGTAAATTACCTCAGAGCCTCGATCACTTGCTTAGTCGAAAGTCCAAGGACTGGCTTTTATTGCCGCTATGACACTACCACCATCCTGCGTTTTCCTCTCCAGGATCGCGTATTTTAATGAGAGCGACTTTAAGGTGATTCCCTTGTAAAAGAACCCACCACAGATTTCCGATGAAACTTGGTATGTTGATGTAACAAGACAAGGAGATATTAAAAGCGTGATAAAAAGAGGGGGTCACCGTGCTTGTTTTTACGCCACAATGCTTGCAAATACGGTTATTAAGGTGACTTTTGGTGATCTCCATGCGCAACAAATAAACGCGATTATTTTCCAATGCGGCGTGTTATATCACAACTCGGAGTTCGACTTTCTTTTTGATTGTTTATTCATCTACGTCCCAGAAAAAATGGCTTCAAACACCCTGCATTATTAATTAATATCTCTATCCTTTAAAAGGAAACATAATTTGGACTTACTCTGTTGGACCCGTTACGTCTCTATCTGTAGCATTTATTTCATTTGCCAAAAAAGTAATCATATATTTCTGCCAATTTTTTTTCTTAGTTATTGAGGATATTGTTGTCATTGAATTTGTAAAATAAAAAGTAGGGGTCACCGTGCTCGTCGTTTAAGAGAAAAGGAGCATTTATCTCATTATCGAGCTTAGTTTGAGGGAAATCTCTTACGTTTTGTACACGCGCACGCTCATGTGCACGCGCTGATGACGCAAAAATCGTGCGCAGTAGGAATGCGCAATGGAAAAATAGGGAATCACCTTAAGAGTCATCCTTGTTTATTTCTTGATTATAATCGCCTTACAAGCTGTTCCCAATTCACATCTGGCAAAGAGTAATTATACTCTGCCCATAAATTTACAGTAGACAACCCGATAGAGGGACGTGAGCCGAGACATTCAATACTGATGATCTAGTCTCTCACGCGAGACGTCGTTTAACTTCAGGCCAACCTAATGAATAACACAAGCAACTTAGAATTTACCTTCCAGACATGATTTTGAGGCACTCATCTAGGAGCTTTTCGTCGCTCTCAAAAAATCCTCTCGTGTCCACCATCCGAATGTTTTTCTGGACATAGTATTCCTCGAGAATAATGGTGCCTTCTTTTCCTGTTCCCTGCTCAAAGGCAACCTGAGACTCTCCAATAGCTCGCTGCAAAGTGCCTAGTAAATTCAGTCAAAAACGAGAGGTCTGTTAGGATACTAAAGAAGGTAAAAAAACGGTCTACATTCGAGCCATCAGGCCGGAGTTTATCCCAGTTCCCGAAGTTCGAAGTGACTAGCTCGCCCATCACAGTAGACCTAGGCGCGGCGAGGATAGGTACAGTGAGAGTGAGGTGTCTTGCTCAAGAACACAACACAAAGTTCCCGGCTAGGACGCGAACTCAGATCGCTCGATGCCGGGTAGCGAGCATGTGACCATTGTACCTCCATGAAACTAATGACAGTCTATCTTAAAGATGATTTCCAGTCCGTACTGCGCAGTCTCAGAACCTAATGTTTATAAACATTACAAACGGCTCACTCGATGGAATGCGAATCGATGTTATTCGTTAAGAATCACATACCTTATCTTTGAGACCTTTCAAACTCTTTTTCCAACAGCTTCATTGATTTTTACAGCTGTGAAGTTTTTCATCAAGTGATATATCAGGAAGAATGAAGCATAAAGCTTCGCGTCGAAAATGGCGGTTGACATTTACTTCATGTAAGTAGATGCGAAATGCTACATTTTGTGACGTCTTACATGAAACAAAACAAAAGTCGTAAACAAACTCTCGAGAGTGCGCAGTACGGACTGGAAATCAGCTTTAATGGTTGGTGTATGGTGTATTAGTGACTATCACTTGGGCCAATGACATAAACTGAAGCAATAAACCAATCACAGCCCGAAACAAAATCATCCAACCAGTGATTTTGCAGTCTGATTGGTTGAAAAGTCATCACGTTAGCCTTGATTGGTTGAGTCACCTAAGCTGAGACAATTGCAAGAAAAATATTGGCAGGGTGGTAGTGTGGAAGGGTTCCATTCTCTCAAGACAACTTCCTTTGACTGAACTGGCATCCGCATAAATTTCCTTGTAGTCGACCAAAACGGACAGTCAAAGCGGTACCGTTAAAATTCACACGGAACTAAAACACAAAAAATGTTATGGACAACATACACATTTTTATTATCCCGGAATAGCTCTTGAGTACGAAACTCAAACACTAGAGCCTGTTCGCAGGCTAGAGGAAGATGATTTACGTAACATGCAATTAAAAAAAGCACGTTCTTACCCACAAAACTGGTTTTTCCCGAGCCCGTTGGTCCGATTAAGGCAATGCGTAGCACATCGATGTCGTTCACCATCAAATCTCGAAAAGATTCTTTCCTGATTCTTGGACTGGTTTGAAAGTCGTAATTTATCAGCTCGTCTTTAAGCACACAAAATCGTTCTTCCTCCTTTTGTTTTCTTTCTCTTTCCTCCCTCCCACGTCTTTGACGATCCAATTGCCTTCTCTGTTTGTCGTCATCAATTCTTGCTTGTTCTTGCGCGTCACGCAATGCCTGTTGTCGATTTCTCTCCATCTCCTCACGCAATTCTCTCATTCTATTTTCATTCTCTTCTTGGGCTCTCCGCTGACCTTGTGCCCGTGCTGTGGGATCTGTTCTATCCACTGTTTCATAGTTCTTGAATTAAACAAACACCAAACATTACGCTAAATAGACGAGAAAATAACAAATAATCTTTGGACAACAAATGAAAAACTCTACCGCATTTCACACAAGTCACACACGGAATCAGGGAAAGAAAGAAAATTGAATCCCTTACCTCATATTCCAGAATAAGCCGTTCTGAAGCCTTATCCATCTACAACACCCTCCGTAGTCTTCGAGCCTTAGCTCCTTCACCGTAATTATATAAACTAGTGTAGCCAGAGTTATCAAAGTGCTGCGGAAATTTGGATGAAGTTTGCAAATATGGAAAAGGGTTTTCGGGAATATCTCCGGGCGCTGGGTCACCATCAAAGGACTGTATCTTTCGTTTGATGCGTTTATTTCTCTTCTAATCTCTATACAATGTTTCACTCTCAATGTCTATTCCGGTCTGAATTCAAAGTCTTACATCAGTGGCTTATACGTGTCAAGGAGTTAAATTACAACAATACTGCGGTTATATTCTTGAGTTGCTAAACCCTATTGTATTTCATATCCCTAAAATTAGCTTACAACTATCCTTTGTTACTCTAAATACTAGTAATAGTTCACACTAAATCTGCCCCCGCTTCTATTTAATCCGTCAAGGGTATAAAATCCTTATAAAAATTCCACTGCGTTAAAGGAAACTATTATTTATTGTATGAACTGAAAATTTATATTTTTTTGTTAACTATATCACTCATACTGTTCAAGTAACTTAGGCATCTTATCATAAATATGATCCAAAGAATCAACGAATAAGGCCTGGTTTAAACGTCGCATTTTACATGCGCCGAATCAAATACTAATTTTAGTCGACTCGAATGAATACGTTCGGCTGATTTGATTTAAACGTCGTTGTGCCGGAAAAAAAATTATCACCTTGTGTTAACATAAGTTCACACATTACGCGTGGGTACATGTGGCAAGAAAACAACAATACAGTCTTCAAAAGAAGCTTTTTGTAACTACACGCGCAATATATCAAATACATTTAGACTCAATAAAAATGGTTTCGAGGGCAGTTTATTGAACAATGCGCGTTAAAGCCGTCTACAGATGAGAGTGGTTCAAGTGAATGCTAGACAACGCGCGTGATCGAACAAAGAAATTTAGACTCAATCACACATATACTACACCAAGAATATAGCTTAACAGGTTTTACAGGTGGTTGAAACTTTACAGCGTAAAAGCCGTGGATGGTTTTTAAACTTTTTCACATACGATCGGCCATCAATCAAACAACGGACTTTGTTTGACTTTGTTGCCACGCAAGTGCTACAAGTGAATGCTAAACAGCGCGCGTAATCAAACAAAGATATTTAGACTCAATAATATCACTTTAACTACGCCTAGATCTCAATACGTGCATGTATCGCCTGCGAAAACAGCGGTGCTTTTTCGCTCCCATCAGATGGGCAAATAAAATCTGATTATATCATGGAGCGAAGTAACTTCTGTATGGAGCGGAGTAACTTCTGCATGGAGCGACTTCGATAATGGAGCGAACTGACTTTTGTTGGGGGCGAAATCATAGCCATGGAGCGAACTGACGGGATACCCGCACTTGGGTCCCCACGCTGTGAGAACGGCGAATATTCATTGTGTTTTATCCTTGAGGCATTAACAATTTTAGAACGAGGAATACATTCTAATTAGCGCTTTTGGACTTAGGACTCCGAAGAGTATATACTGTATATAGCGCTCTTGGGCTCTCACGCTTTGAGAACGAAGGATATTCATTGTGTGTTGTGCTTTGGGGCATTCACGTTTTCAGAATGAACAACGCTTTTGCACTCTCCTGCTTTAGGACTCCGAAGAGCACCGTATATCTGTAGCACTTTTGGCCTCTTACGCTTTGAGAACGAAGAATATTCATCGTATTTTGCGCTTTGGGGCATTCACGTTTTCAGAACGAAGAACATGCAATTGTCCTTAGCATGTTTGTCCCTCGGACCATTCACGGGTCGTATAAGTCCGACAGAATTCATCAGTATGTAAATATCTATGCAGTTCAGTTCACCAATTGTACGACTCGTGAACCATTGTTTCACGATCCGTACGACCCGTACGGGTCGTACGAGTCGTACTGTCGAGGTTGAAGCTGCTGTCTTACTAATGATATGCAGGTCACCATTGTTCCACGACTCGTACGACCCGTAAACCATTGTTTCACGACCTGTTCGGGTCGTACGAGTCGTGTCAAGCCATTCACGGGTCGTATCCGTTCGACAGTACTGGACAAGGATGTCAAATAGGGTCGAATTGGTACATGGATACAGGTGTGGGTAAGTTAGAAGTTGTATTTTTTTAAGGCTAATTCTAGCTGATTTAATGGCATATGTAGCAAAGATCTATCAAATAGGCCTATATATGCTGTGTTAAACACACATAACTTAGATATGATTCTTCAACTTAAATATATGCCGATAGTAATGAATCCGGGCAGAATCGCCTCAGTGGCTGGAAATCCTAGAAATGCTATGATCTGTGATGCGCCTTATCTTCAAAACGACTTCGGTGACCCCCGATTTTTTTACGTTTTTCATCTAATCTTATCATTTTCTACCTGCAGTCAAAGTTTTAAAAAAATCTGTACGTGGGAAGTTTTTGGGCGCGAACGTCCTTAATATTCAGTGGGAGCAAAGAATATTCATTCATTTGCTTGTAACCCAAGTGAGTGACAGATAATTTAACAACTGCCCGAGGCGCAGCCGAGAGCAACTCTAGCCTCTTCAGAGTGCGTCATAACTCGAGCTAAAAGCATGAATCAATTGTTTTATAGCATTACCAATAGAAATGGCGAGGTGAAGTGAACTTTGCTCACGCCATGATTGTACATTGTATTTTGATACACGTTTACTTATGCGGAGCTTTGTGGCGTGGTTCTGAGACTGCTATGTGGTAAATTCTTTTAACTTCTCTGATTCTCAGGAGCTCCAAGCGACAGGGAGACTATACAACAGTTCCTTACCCGTGTAGGAAAGAAGCACAACTGGACTGACCAAGGGAAGATTAAGGCTATCCTGAAAATCCTGATGAAAACGGAGATCCGCATCGTCAAAGTCTTCAAGGCATTGTGGGAAGACACTGTCGGAAGACAAAAATTGCTGTCTAAACTGCAGTTGCCGATTGGTATGAGAAAAGACTTGGACGAGGAATTAAAGTGTCCCTGATCTTAGTAACTACCTGTACCTTTTTCCTTCTTAATCTAGAGCGTACTTTAACTTAATTTCGCCATTTCGGCTAAGCAATAGTTCTCGAAGTTTTAATTGTGCGATTTCAAGAGACGAACTGAAAATAACATTAATTTTCGCGAAAGTACGGCAATAAACGTCTTCTTTTTATAGACTTTACAGAGCCATTTTCCTTGTCGAGTAACACATCTTTTTAGCAATTTTTGGATTGTTAATATGATCCTGGTACTATTAATTTTCGCTCGGTAAGCGTTTGTTTTCACGTCTTAAATTTAATTTCACGATTTTTAAGACGATCGAAAACGGTATTCCAGTTCGGTGTTAAGCTAGCATAGTGTCATTTAGAAAAAAACACGCAAAACATTGTTAGTGATTATTTTAGTCATTGAGTCTTCAGGGGCTTTTAAGAATCTTTGAAAGATTTCTTAAGTAGTGGTTTTCTCAAATTGACCATGTTGACAATTGTACTCAAACATCTTGAATGTAAGAAATGAAGCAGCGCATACTTTGAACATGCCACTTTCTCGTAGTTATCTTTATTCTTCTTGACGGAAACCTATTTACTTTCGGTCAGTTATTTCGAGTAAATATCCAACTTGGAGTTGCTGATTTTTGTAAAGCGACCTTCGAGCGCATCATATGACTTTCTCGTATCTGAAACCAGCATTTTTACGCGGAAACTCTCGGGTTCTTGGCGGGACTTTTAAGAGGCAAAGAAACAAGAAGATCGCGGCTTGAAACGTCCAATTATCCAAATATACGAACCACATAAGATGACTTGTTAAAGACGATTTTTATCTTACAAAATCGAATCTGATTAAAGTTTTGTGTCTGACTGACTTAATCTTCGAAAGTGTATCTTTAGCTGCAAGCATGCTCTCAGAACGGGCATCAAATGGGGTTGAAAGATGGGAGGGGCACGAAGAGTGAAAATACTCCCCTCACTCATCTCTTTATCGTGCTAGCAGCTCTAGCTAAACGAGTTTGTATAAGCTCTTATTTAGTCTTGGTTTTATTTAAGGTTAAGTCTATCTCGTTTCTGTAACATTAGGGAGCTTAAGCACGCGCGTTTTTGAGACGCGAACGGCAACCGGGAGAGAACATTTCGCGTGCTAGGAAAGTATTGTCTCCTAGATTTTTTTACTAATCATTTCTAACGGAGAAAAGATACTTAGCAATGTGAATGTGGTTGTGTGAGGGCAAGTTAAAAGTGAAAACAGCTTACTTCCGGTTACCGTCCGCACCTCAAAAACGCGCGTGCTTAAGCTCCCTCTACTTCCCCCCTCCTCCAGCCCTGGATGGGATGTTCAACCGCGGACAAAATCTATTGAGACACATTACAAAAATATCATATTTTTCACTCACCCTGACAAATTGAAAGACTCTCTACCCCCCCTCCCTTATCGCAATGTCGTTTGCTGTAACACAAGAAATGCGCGTTTGAGCTGTTAAGGCAAAACAACATTGCACCAGGGGTGAGGAGGGGAGCGGAATTTGTTGGTTTTGGACACGATGATTGAAGGGCGCGAAATTGAAATTGCATTGAAATGTCTAAACAGTATTGTCCGGGGTTGTGGTACATCGCAGGGTTGCCCCCAGCATTAAAGATGATTTCCAGTCCGTACTGCGCAGTCTCAGAACCTAATGTTTATAAACATTACAAACGGCTCACTCGATGGAATGCGAATCGATGTTATTCGTTAAGAATCACACACCTTATCTTTGAGACCTTTCAAACTCTTTTTCCAACAGCTTCATTGATTTTTACAGCTGTGAAGTTTTTCATCAAGTGATATATCAGGAAGAATGAAGCATAAAGCTTCGCGTCGAAAATGGCGGTTGACATGAAAGTTTGAATTTACTTCATGTAAGTAGATGCGAAATGCTACATTTTGTGACGTCTTACATGAAACAAAACAAAAGTCGTAAACAAACTCTCGAGAGTGCGCAGTACGGACTGGAAATCAGCTTTAAAGGGGCACTGTCACGGTATTTTAGCGTCATTTTACAATGCCGAAATATGTTCCTGCATCAATGGAAACTCAAAGATAATGATGCAGTTTTGTTACCTAGGACGTTATTGCTACACCGAAACCATTTATTACTGCCTATCACTTAGCATGGCAAGGATGGAAGTGGATTGAAATTTGAAAAAACTAGCCAGTTTTTTTCAAATTCTAGAGCCATTCCTTGGAAATATTGCCAGAAATTCATTGTGGTTTGCTCTCTGAGCCACCATTCGTTTGATATGTTTCTTTTAGTCCATTTGAGCATTTTGGGAACGAGTAAAGGTATCAGGTAAACATTTTAGCAACGAATGAAGCTGAAAACAGCAAAACTCCTGCGACAGTACTCCTTTAAATGCGCTGGTACTAAAAACCCACGGGAGCGTTTTATCTTGTTTTCGGGTAAACTTTTCGTTTTCATTGCTGACAGTTCGCCGAGAGAAATTTAATGTTAGAAGTACCTTAATCGACAATGTTTTGAGGCACGTTATTTCCGTGATGTCCGCCGGTGATGCTTCGCGGTTCTAGAAATAATTACGCAATTTCAGACCGCAATATATGATTCCGTATACAATCGATACCCAACATCAAACTTATCTAATACATGTGTTTTCTACAGGTTTCTTATCCTTCTAACACGTGACCTCAGCTAACTAGCTATGACAGGGGCAGATCTAGGGTGGGTGCAGGGGGTGCGCACCACTCCCTCCCATGAGAAAGCTTTCTTCTTCATATTCACTTTCCAATTTTGCTTACCACACCAGTCAGCTGCGCCATTCCTTCGTGGTGAACCCCCTCCCAAGAAAAATCCTGGATCCGCCCCTGTGTGGCTTTGTCTCCTTAACGTTGCGTGACGACTCTAAACGACAGCTGCGAAGTAGACTAGGAGTAGCTTCAATTTGTGTGAAAATAGAGAAGAGTTCAGATTTCTCGATTTAATGCACATGTAGAAAATCAAGCTTCATCTAAACAACATGGACAGAATGAAAACATACCACGTTTTATAGTAAGAAAGGAAAATTGCATGCCTAATTCAGGCCAGAATGGCTTATGAGGGCCTCCCAGTTTTGAGAAACAAGGAAGCATAATCATTTAGTTCAACAAGGTATATGTTTTGTGGATCAATTTGAAGGAACTAAGGATACCCTTTTAAGCAACGTTTTCTGCAAAATTACTAATACGGAACAGTGGAATTTATTGATGGGGAACAAGGGAGAAAAGAAAGAAATATTTAAGAGATTAAGAGAACATGTACAAGCATTTTCCTGGAAGACCCTTCCTAATTTCAGAATAGTCTTTTTTGTTGTTTTGACGTTCGCTCGACCGCCTGGAGTCTGGGGCTGTAATTCACTTTTTCTGGGAATAAAAGTGGTCACGCGACTTCGGGGAAATCCCACTTCCGCTTTTGCATTCTTCGTCAAGGAGAACCGAAGAAGTGACCAGACGTCTAAGAGCGTTTATAAAGCCAAACGGTAATAGAAAACGCTTCTAAAATGGGAAACGGTGATTCAAAAATCGTAAGTAAACTTACATCTGAATGACTTTATGCATTTCAGCTTTTAATCAATTGCACTTCGTCGAATTATTGCAATTAACCGTTTACGTTGCGCGCCAGTTCGCTTCCTTTGAAAGTGAAATTCGCCTTTAATAGCGTATGGATGAAGTCGAACTTTCCTTCGAAAGAAAGCAAAGCAAAATTAAGACCAATAGTAGTGAATCGACGACAAAGGCAGTCTAGAATTCTTACCAAAACCATCTTTTATATTTTCACCGTCTCAATGATACCACTAAAAATACTCGGACTGTTGCCATGTGTATTTTATCTACTCAGTGAAATCCAAGGGTCAAAACGTCTGTTCGGTATATTAAATTCAGTGTTTAAACGGAAAAATTCTAGAATACATGGCGAATACGAAAACTTTTGTTGGAAACCGAAATATGTACCTAGCAACCAAAACATTTTTTTAACCTCTGCCGGACTGTTTTTATGATTAGAATACCAAACAAGAACATATCTCGCAACCATCCTCGACAACAGGAATAAAGTCCGTATTAAAGTCTCTTTTACTTTGTAAAACCGCAGAAGAAGAAGACGGCACACACGGGGCCGCAGTGCAGGGGAAAGTAAACGAAAACGAAACTCTTCCTCGGTTTTTCCGGGTAACGCATCTTTACTTGTTCTGGTTGTGAAACAAATTCCTAGAACTTGTTTAATAACTTGTTACTTTATGTACATATTCAAGGCTAAAAACTGAACAAATTATTACAAAACCAAGCGTCTTCGACGAGAAAAGTCGAAAAAAGTCGAAAACGGTCGGCTTTGTAATAAATTGTAATTTTAGTTTTAATTTTAGCCCTCTATTATTTTAACTCTTTCAGCGACAATTATATCAACTCGATACTTGTTTTCAGCATTTCTGCACCTAGTTCTGGATACAGTCAATTTAATTGAAGTCTTTCTCAGTTGTTATCGTGTGTTGTGAGAAAACATCGCAGGATTTAACCATGATTTATTCGCAGTCTCCCGTTATTCGGTTTTATGTAAATCATGATTAATTCAGTCACACGGTAATGCAAGTGAAAGTCACACAAGCGCAAATGAAAGTCACGCGATGCACAGTTGCAGATCGTTGGTCACGGAAAAGTTTTGATCAAAAAAAAATTACCTTAAAATTGGCACCAGAAATTGAAAGACTTTGACGAAATAAATGAAAGTGGCGAAGGCTGGAAAAATTGATAAACTTTAAAATATTTTACGGGTTAAAATAAGATTTTTAATTCAACCGCTTTGCCAACCGAATTTTGAAAAGCTTAGCATTCAGTCATTTTCACTGGTTGGTTATTTGTGACAAGTTCTTTCAGTTTCTGATAACAGGTTTTTGCATGTGTCAGAACACGAGGTCCTAGATCTTTAACTGTATGTCTTTTCTGGTACAGGATGGTGAGTTGGCTCATTTAGTGACTTTATTTGAGACAGGAATCGATTGGATTAGGATATTTTTTCATCTAAACACGTTTAAAAACATCAGGCCTTACAAATGATATTCTAGTGTACATTACCTCTGAAATTTTTTGTTAGGTCTGGGAGGGGGTGGTAGTGTTTGAATTGCTGACTCCAATATTTGGGTGTTTCGACTCTACTTTTCACCTTATTAATTGCTTTGATAAAATAAGACATCTGACTGAATCTTGATCAAGCTTTGCTTACGTCAAAGGTAGTAATTCCTTTCACACAATCATGGCCATAAGGTAGGATTCAAAAGCGATTCGCTTGTTAATTTTATTTTTCACTGGTTTGTTTGTTTGTTTGTTTAATTCAAGAACTATGAAACAGTGGATAGAACAGATCCCACAGCACGGGCACAAGGTCAGCGGAGAGCCCAAGAAGAGAATGAAAATAGAATGAGAGAATTGCGTGAGGAGATGGAGAGAAATCGACAACAGGCATTGCGTGACGCGCAAGAACAAGCAAGAATTGATGACGACAAACAGAGAAGGCAATTGGATCGTCAAAGACGTGGGAGGGAGGAAAGAGAAAGAAAACAAAAGGAGGAAGAACGATTTTGTGTGCTTAAAGACGAGCTGATAAATTACGACTTTCAAACCAGTCCAAGAATCAGGAAAGAATCTTTTCGAGATTTGATGGTGAACGACATCGATGTGCTACGCATTGCCTTAATCGGACCAACGGGCTCGGGAAAAACCAGTTTTGTGGGTAAGAACGTGCTTTTTTTAATTGCATGTTACGTAAATCATCTTCCTCTAGCCTGCGAACAGGCTCTAGTGTTTGAGTTTCGTACTCAAGAGCTATTCCGGGATAATAAAAATGTGTATGTTGTCCATAACATTTTTTGTGTTTTAGTTCCGTGTGAATTTTAACGGTACCGCTTTGACTGTCCGTTTTGGTCGACTACAAGGAAATTTATGCGGATGCCAGTTCAGTCAAAGGAAGTTGTCTTGAGAGAATGGAACCCTTCCACACTACCACCCTGCCAATATTTTTCTTGCAATTGTCTCAGCTTAGGTGACTCAACCAATCAAGGCTAACGTGATGACTTTTCAACCAATCAGACTGCAAAATCACTGGTTGGATGATTTTGTTTCGGGCTGTGATTGGTTTATTGCTTCAGTTTATGTCATTGGCCCAAGTGATAGTCACTAATACACCATACACCAACCATTAAAGCTGATTTCCAGTCCGTACTGCGCACTCTCGAGAGTTTGTTTACGACTTTTGTTTTGTTTCATGTAAGACGTCACAAAATGTAGCATTTCGCATCTACTTACATGAAGTAAATGTCAACCGCCATTTTCGACGCGAAGCTTTATGCTTCATTCTTCCTGATATATCACTTGATGAAAAACTTCACAGCTGTAAAAATCAATGAAGCTGTTGGAAAAAGAGTTTGAAAGGTCTCAAAGATAAGGTATGTGATTCTTAACGAATAACATCGATTCGCATTCCATCGAGTGAGCCGTTTGTAATGTTTATAAACATTAGGTTCTGAGACTGCGCAGTACGGACTGGAAATCATCTTTAAGATAGACTGTCATTAGTTTCATGGAGGTACAATGGTCACATGCTCGCTACCCGGCATCGAGCGATCTGAGTTCGCGTCCTAGCCGGGAACTTTGTGTTGTGTTCTTGAGCAAGACACCTCACTCTCACTGTACCTATCCTCGCCGCGCCTAGGTCTACTGTGATGGGCGAGCTAGTCACTTCGAACTTCGGGAACTGGGATAAACTCCGGCCTGATGGCTCGAATGTAGACCGTTTTTTTACCTTCTTTAGTATCCTAACAGACCTCTCGTTTTTGACTGAATTTACTAGGCACTTTGCAGCGAGCTATTGGAGAGTCTCAGGTTGCCTTTGAGCAGGGAACAGGAAAAGAAGGCACCATTATTCTCGAGGAATACTATGTCCAGAAAAACATTCGGATGGTGGACACGAGAGGATTTTTGAGAGCGACGAAAAGCTCCTAGATGAGTGCCTCAAAATCATGTCTGGAAGGTAAATTCTAAGTTGCTTGTGTTATTCATTAGGTTGGCCTGAAGTTAAACGACGTCTCGCGTGAGAGACTAGATCATCAGTATTGAATGTCTCGGCTCACGTCCCTCTATCGGGTTGTCTACTGTAAATTTATGGGCAGAGTATAATTACTCTTTGCCAGATGTGAATTGGGAACAGCTTGTAAGGCGATTATAATCAAGAAATAAACAAGGATGACTCTTAAGGTGATTCCCTATTTTTTCCATTGCGCATTCCTACTGCGCACGATTTTTGCGTCATCAGCGCGTGCACATGAGCGTGCGCGTGTACAAAACGTAAGAGATTTCCCTCAAACTAAGCTCGATAATGAGATAAATGCTCCTTTTCTCTTAAACGACGAGCACGGTGACCCCTACTTTTTATTTTACAAATTCAATGACAACAATATCCTCAATAACTAAGAAAAAAAATTGGCAGAAATATATGATTACTTTTTTGGCAAATGAAATAAATGCTACAGATAGAGACGTAACGGGTCCAACAGAGTAAGTCCAAATTATGTTTCCTTTTAAAGGATAGAGATATTAATTAATAATGCAGGGTGTTTGAAGCCATTTTTTCTGGGACGTAGATGAATAAACAATCAAAAAGAAAGTCGAACTCCGAGTTGTGATATAACACGCCGCATTGGAAAATAATCGCGTTTATTTGTTGCGCATGGAGATCACCAAAAGTCACCTTAATAACCGTATTTGCAAGCATTGTGGCGTAAAAACAAGCACGGTGACCCCCTCTTTTTATCACGCTTTTAATATCTCCTTGTCTTGTTACATCAACATACCAAGTTTCATCGGAAATCTGTGGTGGGTTCTTTTACAAGGGAATCACCTTAAAGTCGCTCTCATTAAAATACGCGATCCTGGAGAGGAAAACGCAGGATGGTGGTAGTGTCATAGCGGCAATAAAAGCCAGTCCTTGGACTTTCGACTAAGCAAGTGATCGAGGCTCTGAGGTAATTTACTCTTACAGTTCCTCTTTTCGCCCAATGAAGTGTGCAGTGATGGGCAATTCTCATTTTTATTGTTGTTGTTGTTTCTATTTAAGAATTCGTGCAGGAGAAGAAATCGTGCGAACTTATGACTCGCAGCAAGGTGAAAAGCAGAAGTCGGACGCCGGGGCAAAACGAGCTCCAGAGCTCTCCAAATACGCGCACGCTGTGATTTTTGTTGTAAAAGCAAACGATCCGCGTCTGAAAGACGGCAAGTACAAGGACACACTCCAGAAGATCAGAGAGCACTTTCGAGAAGATGGTAATAACAATATTCACCAGAATAGTTTATTCCTCTCATAGCTAAAATTATACCTAGATGGTGGCTTCGATGATGGGTTATTGCGGTGGGGGATAAATGGGGCGCGGTAGCCCCATGGTTAGCGCGCTGTACTCCGGTTCGTGCAGTGGATCGAGTCCTGGCCAGGGGTAATGAGTTGTGTTCTTTGCCGGCAAGTCACTTTTCTTTCTCAGTGTCTCTCTCTCCACCCCGGTAAATAAATTTGTACTTTCGAATTTAATGCTAAGAGGTAAACCTTTAATTAATGAATTAGCATCCCGTCCAGGGTGGAGTAAAACACTCCTTGTCGCTTAATTAATTCTTCGAAAACCGGGTTAAGCTCAATCCTTACACTTGGGAACATTTTGTGATGGTGAGAGGTGTGACGTGCAATTTGATGTCAGTCATCATTCAGTCCTGATATTGAAAACATGTAGCTGATTTAACAGCTGATATCTCAGTGACTGATAATCTTTTCGTTACTTTACAGGTCATGCTCCTGTGACGGTAATTACTTACCTCGACAAACTTAAAACCAAAGACGACAAGGATGAAGCTTTTGACCAGGCCTCCTGGGCGACTGGCAGCTCTAGCGAGAGAACCTACTTCATTGCAAATTATATACATGATGCCACCGAGCAGTCGTTTGAGGTGGATCGAGCCGCTCTTGATATTCTGGATTCTGCTTTGCTCTCCGCTGAAAGGTTTATACAAATCCGCAAGCAGCGAGAGAAAAATCAGTTGGAAAGAGAGGCCGCGGCTGGAGGTGACATTTCTTTTATAATAGAGGCTCAGAAGAGCTTTTTAAGCCACCGGATTCTGAGTTTTTTTCGCCACACACAAAATTGCCTTTAAGCAAGAGATTATCAAGGCAACAGAGTGAATCCCCCATATAGGTCCTCTAACTAAGGTAAAACCTCTTAAGCAGCCTTCACACGGCAAGCTTAAGTTGTCAAATTATAACTCGTGTTGGCAAACTCAAGTTGATGTGTGTGAACGGCACAAAAACAGTCGGCAAACACGTTGGCAAACTGTTGGTGACAAATAGAACTTGCCTCTATTCTCGCCAACTTTTTCACCAACTTTTTCGTGTTGGTAAACTCGTATCTGACGTGTGAACGGATGGCCAACATGTGTTGGTAATTGTCAGCCAATCACAATGAGCTCTATTCACGTGATTTATTTGCGTGATAGCCTGCAAGCAGGCTCACTTGTTTGGGTAGGCTATCACGGTCAAAGGCGACAAAGAACCGAGAACCGACGAACCCGCCCATTCTTCTCGTCAGCTCCTTTGCCCGCGATACCCTACCCAAACAAGTGAGCCTGCTCGCAGGCTATTTGCGTGACACTTCACAAAATGAGTGACGCGAGTCAACACTTTTTTAAATTTATTGAAGCGGTTTACAATTGTCTGGCTGTTCGGGACGTTTCATCTATAGCCTACAAAGATACTAAAAACAAACAAAACAAATAGGAGGAGCGCGCGGGCAAACTGGGTTTCGTGCAAACCTTTCTATTTCTCCATTGCTTTCTGTTTCTTCTCTCTTTTTCCTCTGTTTCATTGTTGTACGTGAGTGCCACTGCAGTAAAAAAAAGCGGCCGTGTTGCAAATTACCGTGTTTGTTATTTGACACGAGTTTAATGTGTGAAGGAAAGAGTTTGTAAACTTTTTGAAGTTTTTCAACACGAGTTTGTTTCCAGTTCTTCCGCGGATGTTACTCGCGTGTTGCGTGGATGTTTTCGTGAAGGATCTGTTCCTTCAAAGCAAAGGAAAACCTCCAACGCTGTCAGGGTTATCTTCTTTGATATTTTGATTACACGCAAGGGAGCTTCGGCTCTCGGTATTTTTAAATACATTTAGAAACTTTGATAGGAGTTTAAAGAAGAGACAATAACAACTGAATAAAAGGCAAAGAAATGTATAGAAAAACAACAAACAAAAGCCCCAACACAAGCTGAGCAACCGAACAAACAGATGGTCAAAAGTACAGGCAGACGCTCGCTGCCCAAGTAGTAAAAAGCAGTTTAAGATGCAACGGCAACAACGTCGATTAAAAAACTAGTTAACCTTAAACCCACGAATCTCGCGAGAATTTAGATTCATTCAGTTTTTCTATACTGCCAGAAATATCCCAAATGGAATATGTAAGACAGCGTCAAGTTTCGTAAGAGAAATTTTAAAAATTGACCTCGTTCTCGAATATGCACAGAACGTGGCTATTTCACGTTCTTGTTTTGTGACCTTTTGTAAATAACGGCAAAACTGTCATGAGCAAAGAACTATAACACAGCCATTGTACTCGTTGCCGTTGCCTTCAGACTTTGCTTATTAATCGAACTCCCTAAAACAGAATAAAGGGCCAAATAGTGAACCAGCCAACGAGCACAAAACAAGCGTAAGCCCGGCCGAACAAAAAGACGTCAAAGACGGCTGTGAGTTCAGAGAACATATCTGCTATAAAACGAAATCAAAACACATACAATGACGTTCTCGCCATTTCGTCTCCTGTAGTTTCGAGAAAGTTGCTTTGGCTGTCCACGTAACATGCGAGTAATATCTACAGAAGAACTGGGTGCCATGTCTAAAAGTAACCTATGAGGGATTTCCTTAGTTCGAGGACCTTTAAGGGAATCACTCTCTTACCTTGATAATCTCTTGCCTTTAAGTTTACTGTAGACCTTCGAGGGCCTATTTTGTCCAAATTTATTTTTAGACCAATTTTTAAAACTTCTGCTTTATCTGAATTTTCCAAAAAAAAATCATTTTTAAAAGTTAAAACGCGAGGAAGTTATACACAAAAACAGAAATTTCTACTGAACGAGTCAATGAACCGCAAACTGCGATAAACTAATTAAAATTTGTCAACCCTTGAGTTGAACAGTAACAATTTTCGCGGCAACTGATCTCATCCGCGGAATCGTATTTCGCTTCTTTTGTTTTTTCCTTTACCATGCTTACGTCTTGCAATATATCTCCGACAGAAATCTTCGCTTTGTTGATTGTCAACGTCTCTTAAGTGATAGACCAGGCGATTTTACACGGTCTTCGCGCTCCTACATTTGAACGCAAGCGCAAATCGAAAGCGAATGTTCCGTCGCGGAATTACCGGCGAATTTAATCGCTAATATCTGGCAAGGCAGCTTCTCGGAACGCTCCTTTCCTCCGCTTTGAAGAGTGTTTCTCCGTGTCTTAGTAAAACAAACAGGCTGATGAATTACGCGTTTAGTTTTTGTTCTGAAAATGAGTAAATATCCGCACTCGACTAGGCTTGCAGAGTAAACCTGTTCAAGGCTAATCCACTATCATTCCTCTTTTTTTTTCCTTTTCCTTCAGTTACCATCTATCTGCTGATTCAGATTTTAAGCTGCTGAATGTTTCGCGACAGACTTCGCTACTCCCGATGTGAGATATAAAGATATGTAAATGTAAACATTGCACATTCATTCCCGGGAAGTCCAGGAGTTCAAAGCTGCGTTTCATTGGTTGGCGGCACTGCCACGTTAATAACCGCTTCGGTGATGTACGAAAACTGTGAATTTCTTTCGAGGCCGAAAATTAAAGGTTTATTTTTCGTGAATTACCTCTATTCAAATGAAAGTGTTAGGGTGTGTAGATTAATCGGAATTTAACAAAACATGGCCAGACTCTTTGTCAGTTATTAGCGCATCAAAGTGTGTGAGGCTTTTGCAAAAGTCAAAATATTTTTCCTCTGACGTCCCACTGAGTAGCCGTTTTGTGAGCCCGCGTTCCTTGCCCCACACCAACCGGACTCCAAAACGGCTAGAAATCGAGCCTACCCATTGAGTGACAGCAGTCAGAAAATTTTCTATTGTCCAACCTTAAAAGGGATATCCTAAGCAACCAATATCGAAAAAGCTAATCAACTCCTGATTGATAATGTCCAGTCAGTTTGGATGTCCGCGGTTACACATCAGTTTAGCTGGAACGGTCATTTTTCTCTTTAAAGGCTTGCGCGTGCCCATCAAAACAAAAACAGCAAGACACATTTTTATTTTCGGAATCTACAATTTATTAGCTTTACAATGATATATAGTTTACCATGGTTTTCTTGAAAGCAACACGTAACGAAAGCAATTTTGACAATGCTGTTATGAACCTCAGGCTGGGTTGCTCGTCAGAAAGTTTTGATGAAATCCCTAATCTCGGGGTTACTCGAGCCTTATTTGGCTTGTAATAAATATTACTTTAAAACGGGGGCACACCGATTTTTGTTGTTTTTTTTTTTCAAGTGCAACCCTTCATGACTAAGGCTTTAACAATACGTCGAACTATTGATGAATCGCGATGTTAACGACGCGATAGCGATGGATCATTGGTGAAAATGAAACATCGATGACAATTGCGATAGTGTACCGAATTATCGATAGTTTCGATAGTTAAAATTTCCTCAATAGTCACCATTATTAATGACGCTTCGACGGAAAAAATTCAATAGCGGCGTTTTCTCGTACAACCCCAAACGAGACGAGGTAAATCCCCATTTAGCAAGGGATAAAGAACGATGGACATTGGTGATCGCTTCACGTCTTAATTGCCAAATATGTTGAGGTTTTGAAGGGTTCTCATTGGACTGCATAATCATTTACAAAATGCATATTTTGGGTCAACGAGATTTTTGTATGCGCTTTTATCAACGGTGCTCCATTATTTTTCTGTCTATCTCTAGGAGTTTCCGGTAGCGCAGAAACTGTGGAGCAGTTCTTCGGTCGTCTTCAAAAGAAGTACAAGTGGACTGACCAGGGAAAGATGAAAGCTGTGCTGGAAACCTTACGCCAAGAGGAGATCAAGACGACTAAAGTCCTCAAGGAACTGTGGGAAGACGTTAAGTCTAAGCTGCCATTGTCAATGGGTATGACGATAGGCTTGGAGGAAGAAATGAAGCGCTTGTAGAAAGGCACTGACCAATGAACCCAACAGAATTTGATTTAACCGTCTATACTCTGTTAAGGTAATTCCCCTGAAATAAAACTGACAATAGATTTTCGTTCAAACTTTGCCCACTGAATATTTATCATATGAGAACTTCAATTTTGAAATAAAAAAGGGGGGTGCCCATACTCATTAAGGAGCACTGGGGCTTTGAAAATGACCCATTTTGGCATTATTTAACGCTTATTACAAGAACGCATTCCCAGTAATAATTGTAAATTTTTGTGACCGAGACTCATGAGAACACGCATTAAACTGGAGTCAATGCGTTGTATAGGACACAAACAAACTTTTTAAGTTTGATTTAGACAGAAAGCTGAATCCTTGATTAAAGTTTCAACCAAATTTCTTGACATGGTTACCGTGGGGCAAAATAGAAAAGACCACAGTTTACTTGCTGTTTTCGCCATTTATTCAATTTTCAGCAATAGAAATCAGATCAGTCTTTCCTCAAGCAAAGTTTATGATAAGGTGATTACAATGACTGGAAAAAAAAATGGGGTGCCCATGCTCGTTGGTGAGCTATAGCCATTTTTCAACTGAAAGAGCTCAATATCAAGGCAAATCCGCCATGTTTTCAGGGTGCACGTGCACGAGAGCACGCTAAATCACGCCATAAATTATGCGCAGAAAGGATGCGCAGTGCAATTGTGAGGAATAACCTTAAGTAGGAGTATTGCTGGCTTTCACTGTCATCCCATCAAACATAAAAATCAAAATCGATGAATAAAGTCAAGAATCTGGGTTATGGCAGATCAGATTTCAGATTACTTTATTGTTTTACACTGTTTACAAAACTTTTAACTTTAACACTATTTCCGGAAATTATATTAATTAAAAAGAGAAAAGAAATATAACAATAAATAGCCAAAATAAAATGTGCT
>JAHPZR010041192.1:27500-36895 GCA_019787425.1 Platygyra sinensis | reverse complement strand
ATTGACAATTGCAATCTCAAAAACACTCAACGACGTTACCAGCACAGTCAGATTCTATCATTGATTTTAGATTGCTGCTCGTCGATATTGCAAGAGGATCAGAGATTTCCTTTTGCTCAGCGATCAGTTATGAGCAGGGGCACTTTGTCCCGTTATAGTTGGGAACCAACACCCAAGGTTCTCTTTGCACCTTTTTCTCCGTTTGCTTTCTCCTACGTTCAGAAACATAAAGCAACAACAACAAAAAATAAGCTGTATCCTCCCATTAGTGGAAAGGGAACTTTCAATATGGGGATTTGAAGTTCTACCCTATCCTAGAAACAGTTTCTGAACACACGGTTGCGTTGAACACTCTTACTGAGTGGGGATCTGCCCTAATACAAATTCGCAAAAGGCTGATAGTATGCACGTACCTCAGCCAATCACATTGCACCATGCATTTACACTAGTGTACTTACAGATTCTACAAATTAGTAGAATTCTGCTCGTATAGTAATGCAAATGGCGCAATGCGCGCGATTGGCTGAGCAAGAACGCTAGCTAATAATAGCACATAATCCTGAAAAACCTGAAGGGCTTTCAACGAATTTACGAGGGCGCGTGCGCAACTGGAGTTTTCAAATAACAATTCATTCCGCGTGATTTTGCGGAAGAATGAAATTGAGTACAATGTCGGGAAAAGATTGGAAATTGTAATTTGAGGGAAATTTAGTGCGAATTCTACAATTAACTGAATTATTTCTAGTCGACTTTCATGCACCTCATAGAAATTATATCCCAAGATTGAGCTTTTTTTTTCTCTTTTACAGACAGACCTTATTGCCATCTTTAATTTAAACATTTGTATGAAAAAAGACTGATTCTAAGCAAAGTTATAAATGAAAAACGTTTCTTTGCTTTACGTACCTCTAACTGACAGCTGTCAAAAGGTTGTCACGAGGAGTACATTAAAAAGTGGCGTGACAGATTGCTGCGACTTCCAAACGTTTGAGGACATATTTAAGCTGTTATCAACAATGATTTTTGATTAGAGCTTTTAAATATGTCCTCGAATAAAGACAAAAAGCTCGTGCCCATTTTCAAGTGCAAAGAAAGCACCACAGACCGAGAAAAAAGTCGGAGCGGAAAGGTTTCAAAAACACTCGCGTTAGCTGCCTAACGAAAAAGGTTTCTGCAAGACATTTGACATTCTTAAGCAGTATTTCGTTAGCGCTTTTACCGTTCGAAGCGGTAAGGGGTAACAGCTCGATGTCTTGTGGGTTTCCTCTACATTGATTTCGAGTGCGCTCTTTATTTGGAAAACCTTAAACCTTTTTTTTTTTATTTAGTAAATAGACCTAATTGCAATAACGTTGTCACAGAAAAAAAGCAAAAAAGCAAAAAGCCAAATAGGAATTAATTACAGACGTTTAAATTTCCATTGTTCTTGGATACTGTATATGAATGAAAAATACATTTTTTATTCATGTGATTCATTTACATTATATTTTGGACTTATGTACAGTATCTGAGAACATTGCAAATTTAAATTTCCCTAATTAATTCCTATTTGGCTTTAGCTTTTTGCTTTTTTCTATGACAACATTATTGCAATTAGGTGTATATCTCCGAAATCTAGAAATCTTAACTTTTTAGAAAATATGCACTTCATTAGGGTTTGCTTCAAACGTTCGATTGTAGAGCGAAGCAAACGAATGATTGTCATTTGGGGTATACCGCTTCCTTAATTGTTCGATAAAAAACACATGATTACTTTCCTTCCAGAACCATTCAAAGTAACTAATATCACTCCGTCAGTGCTCTCACCGGCTCAAAACGTCTTCTTGACTGTCAGCGGTATCTCTTACAAAGAATGGATGCAGTAGTTCATCAGATTTCAGACTGATAACAGGACGAAGAAGACCCAGCACGGGATCTGTAAGGATTCTATTGTCTCATGCTATGTCCCTGAATTTCCAAGCAATACTCGACTCCGAGTTGGCTTGACCTTGAGTAATAGACTTGTGCAGTGGGCCGACAAAAAGATTCATTTTCAGTGTAAGTTAATACGTATTTTTTTGTTTTTATTCCCACTGTCATTGCCATAGTCATCTTCATCACCATCGACTGATTGATTGTCTGACCGATATACTGACTAATGGACGAAATGAAGGATTGATTGATGGTTGGTTAGATGGTCAGTTAATTTCAAGTTTGGACGGGTGGCTGGTTTGATTGGTGTTTTGGTTCCATTGATCGATCAATCATGCAATCAGTCGATCTAAAGAAAATTTTTTGTTTAGACACTTGCTTGAGGGCAGGCTTCAATGACATAGGACGCATGAAGTTTAAATTTTTTACTAGTTGTTGATTAAAACACTTCATCATCATCATCATCATCATCATCATCATCATCATCAACAACAACAACACCAACATCATGATCATCATTTATTAACCTTTATGTGAATAACAAATTCTATTTTATGACAACAGAATGTACCTAAAAATTGATTAAGTGATCTAATACTCTTTAAAAACAGGTTTGTCAGGGGTTCTTGATTTCTCTTTGTGATGCACTCGCACGGAACTTTCTAACAGACCTGATTTTACTCTTATTTCATTCCACTTAGTGCAATAGTTGATCAATTCAAGATCTTTTATGACAGTTAATACAATACAATACAATACAATAGAGAGTTTATTGTGAAAATACACTTAGCTACAACAAAGGCGTGCTTTCACAGACGGTACCGAACCGGTCGGGGTCTGTGAAAGCACGCATGTTCACCAAATCAAGTACACAGTCCGTGGTGGCTGGTAAGACTTAAAACAGCCAAGTTCCACATATTAGTTCGAATGGCAAAGTTTGTTCCGGATGAATTAGACAAAAAACATCTCTTTTTTTCTGCCGTATTAGGTTCGTCTTTCCAGAACTTCCCCATTTCAACTGAGCGTTAAACTTAATTCTAGCTTCCGTCTTTGTCAGAACCAGTTAACACCGTGACCAGCTCTATCCTTACGTTAGAAGCGTCTTGCTTTGTGAAGCGTCCGCATTGTGTTAATGGCCGCAATGTTTTTCGAAGGCTAACCCGAAATTTCTTAAACAAAAAGAAATAAATGACTGGATTGTAACAAGCCGCTGTTTTGGCAAACATAGCGGGTAACCCTACTACCAAAGGGGAGATAATCGGCTTCGGCACTCGAATGACGGCGTAAAGCGAAACCACTGCATACGGTGCCCATGCAAATATGAAGCCAAGGGACATTATAAATGCCATGCGCGTGGTTTTGGACTGTCCTTGAACTGCTTCCAGAGTGGGTGCAGCGTTTTCTCCCCACAAATCATGCGCATTTTGAGAGATCTTCTTCACTGTGTAGTAAATACAGTAATATGCTGTCGCCATGGTGACAATGGGCCCGAAAAAGAAGAAAAAGAAGATACAAGCTATGAAAGCAATATTGCCTGGATCCGAAGATTGCCAGCGAATCGAGCAAAGCAAGTCCGCTCCCTCAGGAGCGTAGGCCGACCATCCAGCCAGAGGGAATGTGCTCCAAAGCAGGGCAAACATCCACAGTCCAATGATAACGAAACGGAGTTTTCGCTCAACGGTATCTGAGGCTATGGAGTATCTTATTACAGCAGCGCGCTCGATAGCAAAGGTGGCATGGTGCAACATGACGCCGAAAGATAAGAATGTTGTAATGAAGGCATACCACAAACAAACGGCATTATTGGATCGCCAATCCTTTGACACATTCGTGACAATTCCAAAGGGGTAAGCTAAAACCGCATGGAGCCAATCACCGACAGCCATGCTAAGGATCAGTTTGTTGGAGAGCGTACGAAGACTTCGGTCGCTTATAAAGGTCACCAACACAAGCGAGTTAAGACTGAATGCTGTGAATGTGAGGAGCACATACACGCCTGCGAAGATGTAATGCGTTTCCTCACTAAGTGATTCTGCAGCTCCTTGTTCTTCACTTTTGTCTGACATCGTAATATCTCTGTGCAATACAGCTCTGTATTCGAGAAAGAAATAGAATAATTAACAAAACCTTCATCATGACTGTGAATCTCGACTGTAGGTATTCATTTCGGTGTGCTCTATAAATTAGTTTTAAAATTATCACTCCTTACCAGGCTTCTTCACTTTAGAGACTTAAAAGCTCGACCTATCTGATTGAGCCAAGAAGGTAAGCTAATCTATTAAGAAATGCTTTCCCAAAAAGGACAAAAAAGGAAAACAAAAACAAAAATTGGAAACAGAATGCACGGCTGAATCATAATTCCTCACGGCTTGCAAAGGGCCGACATCTCTTTGATGACCTATGCACCATTTGGCGTCTATAGAACAAAGAATGCATGCTACTGTGGAAAACACAGCATTAACACGTTCTACTTGCTCAGTAATTCTTATCTATTCCACCCTGGACAAAATTGTTTAATTTTCTTTTAAAAAAAATAATAACACAGTAAGGGAATTAAATAGCTTGTCTCAATCCTAGGAGATATTGGCTTGGAAGAGAGAAAGACTCAGAGACAATGTGGCCAAATTGATGCCTATTTCCTAATTAAATTTTAAAGGCACTAGTTTATAAACAGACAAGTGATGTCTTTATAGCGAAAAAATGCGTACAATATCTTGAAGTCTTACCCAATTTCCCTAATCAACTTAAAGAGTGTGACGTGTTGGCGATAAGTAAAAAAAGTGGGCATTTGAGTGGTGCTCAGGTTACCTTCATTCTATTCAAAATTCCATTCCATTCTTTTACATTTTTGCCGTTCTTCCGATCTTTGTGCAAAAGCACTGAATTCTTTTAGCAACCATCTTCTCGTTATTTTTTTTGTCCCATTTTTGCTTAAAAATTTCAGAGCTACTCTAGAAACGCTAGCTTGTCTCGCGATGGTTTAATTTTGTTTATGTCACGAGATGTTTTGGCCTGATCACACTGGTTATAGCGACCGAGTTGGATTCGGAGTCCGAGTCGACAACGGGAGTCAACTCAATATTTATCGCAAACCAATGCATAAGATTGAGATAACGATAGTGAGCGATTCCAAAAGCAGAGTTAGCAACTGGCAGGTAGACTAAGAGTAGTCCCTCTCTCGCTTAGTCCGTCGTGAATGACACGAAAACCGAGAAAAAAAATGGCCGCGTGAAATCCTGTGGGCGAGAAGCATGGATTTCACGCGTCCATGTTTGTTTTTCCTCGCGGTTCTTTCGCGTCACGCACGACGGACTAAGAGAGAGAGGGACTAGTCGTAGTTTGACTGGCAGGTGGTATTGTGAACTTAAGCTAGACTTAATCACCACTGTTCTAACAAACGAAAACTCGGTGGATTATTTTGCTTTTTGAACTAGGCCATTATCGGAGACACGATTTTTAAAAGTGCTTTTTTCGCATGTAAGAGAACTTCGCGACAATAGTATAGCATTTCCCGCAGTGTAACAACAATTTGCGTTGATACTTGTATGAACTTTTAAAATGTTCTTGTACACAAGTGACGCTACAGGCTAAGGTCTTTGGTCTCGAATATCTTCTGTAAATAAATGCTGTCCACGACAATACATTCGGTCAGAATCAATATAGTAAGCTTGTAAGTTATCACAAAAGTACTGCTTTAGGTACGAATACACTACATGGGGATTGAGCGTTGCTACATATAAATGACATATTGTTCATTTTTACACTACCCGGCATACAATGTGCTTCAATAGTGGAATTGGTCATGGAACTTTGAGAATTTTTTATGACGATTTTTATGATGATTCTTAAGGCTTAAATGAAGGATGAAAGGGGAGAAAAAGATAAAAAATATATTTAGGTAAACCTGCGGAATAAGATGTTAATTTAGATTTAAATTAGGTTTCTTTTAATTTAATAATTTATAGATAGATACCAAAACAGCCTACTCCCAACCTGAGGTGTTTTCGTCCCAGAGCATTCATTTGCCATGTTATTTTTTTCCTTTTTCATCCCCCTTTCGACATTCATCCAAATGCGATAAAAATTCAACCAGACTCCGATCAACCCTTGACTTATAATGTTATAAGTTTGCACAAGAACGGAAGAGAAGCTAAAATCGTACGTTCTCAGAATTTGGTCGAAATCTCCTAAATGGCCAATATCTGTGCTTATACGAAGATGACAAGCTTCGTGAATACAATTCAACTTCAGAATGTGATAAACTCCTCACGTTTTGATTTGTTTACTTCACCCGCCCGGCAATATCAACAAATGAAAAATTACTCTGAAGAAGCAACAAACATTGGTTACAATGCTGGGCTGCAATGTAGCTAGTGAATTGAAGAGCATTGGCAAATAGCCTTAAAATTTATATGTACCTTCAACTGTTGCTCCGGATTTGACCCAGAAGAGCGACTCTTCACACAGACGCAGGATGCAGAATCGTAAATCATCCAAACTTACAGCATTTAATGTTTAAAGTAATATTTTGACTAAATGACCCAAATTGCTTGCCCTTCAGAAGTAAATTAAACGCGCTTTTGGCGATATCAAGAACCTTGTCGAATGTGCACAAAGTAAAAGCAATTACGCTTGAAATTCATAAATATCGGCTTTATATTACTTCATTTTATATTACCGGACACAATTAAGGAACTCTTTTAGTAAAAACTAAGAACTGAAATCAATATGGCTGACCCCAACGACGCGACTGGTAAAGCAACCATGCACGAAAATTATAGCATTGAAAGTATTTTTTGTAGAAAGTAACATCGACCCCGCTTTGAAAACTTTTCCTCTGCTATCATAAGATTCGACTATGATTATGATTTTTCCTACTAGAACGTTGTTGGGCCAACTGAGAAGTTCTATTTTGTCCTCTATCTTGTTGTGATGAAAAGTTTTACAATCTTCTCAGTTGGATTAATACCTTTAAAATGATCTGTTACAACGAAATAGATTTCAGCCAGGATTGTTTTCCCTTCATCCCACGCCGCCGAAAACTATTAATGGTGTTTTCTCGCGACTTAGCGAATATTTGTAGCAATTAAAAAGATCTTAGCACGTTTAATATCTGCATGAAAAGTGGTCTTAAAAACATGAATAGAAATGTAAAAAATTTTACGTATTTGCTTATTTAACGATGAAATTAGTCGGTACTTAAGCAGCTTTGGAAATTTGCTATTTTGAAACTTTCCATTTGGTTGGCGCAAAACAAATTTTGTCCAAGTAGAGAGTCGATTAACTGTCTGGCTACAACGATATGTGTGTTTTGATAATAAGCATTGCATAATAATAACAAAAAATGTGAACCATTCATTTCACGATTACTACCTTATCTGACGGCCGTCAAAGGAAATGTTGCTTTTACGTTCTGAAACTTCTTTTAGACAAAACAGATTTCTGTATTGACCGATAAAGATGTAAACATCATCGTTTTTAATTTTTAGTGTTTTTTCTTTTTAATTTGAAAATCAATTTCGATTTCAATTAGAGTGTATATCACATATAAATAATAAATTAATGGACTGGAATTTGCGCTGCACGTCGTGCAAATCGAGAGTCGCTTAGTCCACCGTTTCCAGATTGAATTTGAATTTAGGAGTGTTGGGTTTTGTCGAAGGAGGAAAACCGGAGAACACGAACAACAATTATTGGAGCGAGGCGACAACCAGCAAAAATATCAATCCACTTATGAGGACGGGGAAAGGATTCGAACCCAGGCCACATGCGTTGAAGCACGGGTTCTCGCCACTGCGCATCTTATCTCTGCTCGGCATAATGTAGTTTGATGTGAAGAAATATTAATTTTTTAGTTCATTTTTTTTTTTTGCCCTTCAGTAACAAGAACTAGGCTATATTGTTCGCAAAACCAACATAAAAAGAGAACGGCAAATGTAACGAACCGCGTCTGTAAATGCAATTAAATTGAAACGGGCTTCGTCACGGTATTTTGAGTTGTTCTGGCCAAATGCAAAATTACTTTTAAATTGAAGGAAACTTTGAAAATAATAGTGTATCAATATAGGGAAACACTAAAAGGCAAACCACAAAGAAACAAGGATGGTCAGGATGGAGACGACTGGCACGGTTACAAACTTGAAAAATTTAGGCTAAACGTTTCAAGACGTGCGAATCGTGAAGTAGCTCCTTTGATTCATGAGCATTAGCATATTAAAAACGTGAAATTTTAAAGGTGATCAGCAGGATACTGGAACACGATGAGCGACAATGCTTCGTAGTCGTCACTTTGTCGCGTGGAACAAAAGCAATGGTAGATGACTGTAGGCAGGCTGCTCAAGCTCTCGCAGTGTCTTTGAATCTGTGAAGAAACTGTTGATAGGACAAGTGTCTTCTCCCCATTTTGACAAACAGGTGGTGTGATATTTTTAAACACGGAAAAACGTGACGACCGTACTAAACCGAATCTTCTAATATCAGCAAAACCAATGCAAAAGGGTGACGGATCTTTGGAGACCTGGATCAGTTAAAATTAAAAGATACCATGCAAAAAACGGTAGACTGATCCCAACAGCGAAGAGAGGAAAAGAAATAAAACACCAATAATATTAAAACAAGTACAATATATTTATCCCATATTTCGGTTTAAAAAACAAACCTTCTACGGGGGCTAAAAGAAAATGAGTTTATAAATTCCTCCTGTTTTAAGAGCGTTTTGGAGAAGTTCCGATTTCTTGATTGATTACTATGGACGGTAGGCCTAACCATGGAAAGAAAGATGACCTTAATATCGGGCAAAGATATTGTACTTGTTTTAATTTCATTGCTGTTTTATTTCTTTTCCTCTCTTCGCCGTGGAAATCAGTATACCGTTTTTTGCATAGTATATCTTTTGATTGTAACTGACTAACTGATCCAGGTCTCCAAAGATCCGGCACCCTTTTGCATTGGTTTGTCGTTGTGGTCTTGCCGATATTAGAAGATTCGGTTTAGTGCGGTCGTAACGTTTTTCCGTATTTAAAAAAATCACACCACCTGTTTGTCAAAATGGAGAGAAGACATTTGTCCTATCAACAGTTTCTTCACAGATTCAAAGACACTGCGAGAGCAGTGTGCCTGCAGTCATCTTGCTACTCATTAATAATTCATCAAATTCTATATGACCCCCGTCGGACACTACCCCGAAAAATATAATGAAAACGCAGCTTTCTTTCCATGGTTAGGCCTACCATCCACAGTAATCAGTCAAGAAAACGGAACTTCTCCAAAACGCTCTTAAAACAGGAGGAATTTAAAAACTCTGGATTCACTGTTTGGAGTGGACCGAAACGTTTTGTAAACGGAGGTTTTCGAAAACGACGACCTCACAATAATCATAATAGAGGTGGCGAATGGTACCTGGAAAATTTAGGGTCTCGGAAATTTTTGTTCCGATCTCAAAATCTCGGAGGCGTTTTGAATGAGTCTCGAAATCTCGTTTTCTT
>JAHPZR010041192.1:7500-25000 GCA_019787425.1 Platygyra sinensis | reverse complement strand
CCAAAATAGAGAGTTTGTATGGATTGGGTAGACAAGCCACAAAATTATAAGGGTTTGTATGGAATTTTGCAACTTTTGCAAGGCTCCCATTTGGATAATTTTCAGCTGAAAACTCTTAAACTTGGCTGGGTAGCTTTTCATTCACTAACATTTCAGTTGAAATGTTTAGATTTTCAATCCAAGCAATATCAGAAACTCGCCCCTAAAGGCCACGTTTCTGCATTGGGCTATTTGAAAAAGACCATTTTGCATTTGTCTGCTTGGTCACCTGGCCTTTGAATAGCAGCAGGACTAGAGGTGACCTCGCTTTGATACCGACCTCTCTGCTTGTTATGTTAATGCACCTGGTTAACATTACAACAACTTTATATACACCTAATTGCAATAACGTTGTCACAGAAAAAAGCAAAAAGCAAAAAGCCAAATAGGTTTTAATTAGGGAAATTTAAATCTACATTGTTCTTAGATACTGTATATGAATGAAAAATACATCTTTTTATTCATGTCATTCATTTACATTATATTTTTCATTCATGTACAGTGTCTGAGAACAATGGAAATTTAAATTTCCCTAATTAATTCCTATTTGGCTTTTTGCTTTTTGCTTTTTTCTATGACGTTATTGCAATTAGGTGTACACAACAAAAGCAGTTAGGTCTTTATTGAACCAAGCCTCGTTGCCATTCAAAGGCCAGGTCACCAAGCAGACAACTGTAAAATTGTCTATTTTTCCGTGGTACAATGAAAGTCACACGATATAGTTTTGAGTGAGTAACTTAGGTGTCGAGTCCCTAAGTGGGTTTTTTTGCAAAAAAATAAAAATAAAATAACAATAATAATAAAAAGACTGAGGACAATGCTCAGATCTGGCGAAGATTAGACGGCCGAAAGTTTAAGGCGCTTGTTAGCATAAAGCATCCCAGGCTATTCTTAAAATTTTTGGGTGACATTTTGTTATACGACCTCCCTCGTCTTTTCCTCGCTCGTTTTCGCTCGTCCCCAACTCCCGAGAGCCTGGAACAGGCTATTATGCGTCATTCCAGCCATTCCAAATTTTTTCACTCCTTCTGGAACATCGAAAATACTTCGTATGACGTGTCACTGCTGGTACATGTCATCTTTCTCCTAAAGTCACGGTGATTTTTCTTGGACTATTCTGTCCAAGGGAAAAAGGTACAAAGAGGTGAGCCCTACGTTGCGCACCAACCCGTAAGACAAGGCCATGCCAGACCATCGCAACAGAAACTACACGCCTCACTCTTCTCGATTAAGACTAATGTGTGTGGGATCTCTAACATCCCATGCTAACCATGTTTTGGATGAAACCAATGTGTTAGTTCAATGTATAAATTGTTTACACTATCTTTTCGTTTCCTTCAACCTTGAATTAGCAGCAGCCATCTCGACAGCTCTGCTGCTTTGGCTGCTGCACAAGCATTTAAAACTGATATCTTTCAGCATACATTTTTTTTTTTCATATAGTATGATATGGTAGTAGTAGTGGTATGAATAGAAGTTAAGTTTGATTTATTACTCAGATATTAATGTTTCCATGGCAACCAAATAATTTTTGTAAGCGTATTCCTTAAAATTTGGGGGTTTTTTGGTTGTAATTAACAAAACTTTATTTCCGGCCATGTACTCAATTTTTCATTTTTAGGACTTTTAGCATTGCTTCATTGATATTAATGACTTTTTGAGACATTTTTGTGCAGTTTTATACCGTTTTGGCAAAATTAATTCCAGCAGGGTGAATTAAAAAAAGCACGTAAATTTTTTACCACGTAATATGATGTCATCGTCCGATATCCTATGTGGCTTACGTCAAAGCATTTGTGAACGCACTTAATACCCCTAACGTTTTACTACCGTTGCTAAAATATTCCTGACGTTACTGACAAGGGAAAGGCGGGCGGGAGTGTACACAAGCTACCCTCTCCCCAAATAGGGCGACCCTCTCTAACCACACCTCTTTCACAACCAAGATGCGAAACAAAAAATAGCTGAACTAGCAAACAAGCACCAAATTGCATCTGAAAGTTTTGTTTTATCAAAATATCTTAATTACATATATTATTAACTTTACGTTAACCATTTCTATGTTTACTCCAGACGCAAATTACAATGGTGTATACGAATGCATTAAATATATTGAATATGACCAAATCTATACAAGCATTATAAACATCAATTGCGTAATCACCCAGCCTTCGCGGAAGCGCATTCTTCGAGGTGACACCGCAAATTTGCGGATCATCCCGAAGCCAATCACAGTGAAGGTATTATTTTTGACAGCCAATCACATGCCTTGAGCGCGACTTTTCCCGCCTGTAACAACGGTTACGTTTTTAATTAGCTCTTGTTTATTTTTTGTTCCATCGGTTTATGTTTTGTTTTGTTTGCTTCATTTTCAACAGTAAAGTAACCGAAAAAAAATTGGCTGTGCAATTTTATTGGAAAATTCTAGACATCTAAAAGGATTAGTCCAGGAGAAAAAAAAGTCAATAAGGGTAAGAAAAAAACTACCCTGCAGAACAGGTACGAAGCGCGAGTCGACTCGCGTTGGGCACGGGCACGCTTGGTCTCGCCTTGCTATCCGAGCCGCTAATCCGCCTATTCTGCAGGCTCAAAAATGACTAACTGCACACACTTTTCGCACTAACTTTTCTTCCTAGCCTAAAGTGAGAAATCAGCGAAGGTATGTTTTCCTTACAAGTTAAAGACTGAGCTACAGTGCAACAAAGCTCATCACATAGTCCAGTTGTATATTATTTGCAGTATCTGTTTTCTAGTACACATGGACTGGGAGTTATCGGACGAAATGTATCTCAGTGGTCCCGAAACATGTTGACCTGTTATGATCATCTAGTTTGACTTGAAGGATACTTAACGTCATTTTGTCGTCGCTGATTGGTCCCTTCGACTATTTTTCTGATCTTCTCTCGAAGCTTCGTACTGATAAAGTTACACGAAGAAATTAAACACTGGTCACGGCTAAAATCGTCGCCTTCACGAAACCCATTCCATATTAATTACCCGCCCGACCAGTCCTCGACCCAATATTATTGTACAGATCTGCATAACGTTTGAAGGAAAACATGTAGTCATTTTGTTTTTATATCTTTGAGTTAAGGTGCTACAGTTTTATATAGCACCTTTATTTGGTCAAGGTGTATAACAAATTGCGTGACTTGACGCCCATGACTATACATTGGAATAAAAATCTTTACCATTTAACAATTAGACTACGAGCCCAAGTTTTCTACGAGTAAATAGTTAACGAGGTGCAGCCGAGTTGACTATTGCTCGTAGAAAACGAGGGCGAGTAGTCTAATTGTTTTAGTATAAATTTAGCGTAGTCTCATTGCATAAAAAGGAAAAAATGTCAAGTAACGCGTAGAACAGAACTGTTTTATTATGTTACATCAGGTTCAAACGTGATGCGTAATGTGCACTGATGCGTAAACTGTTGACCCTCAGCTGATAGAAAACGGTAATATAGCCAATCAAATTCACGGATTCACAATAGACTACGGTAAATTTATACTAATTAATACTAGACTCGCAAACCATGGAACAAAGCGGAATGTAACGAGAGCTACATTCTCACTAAGTAAATTGTAGTTAAGCAGGTTCCACTTTACATTATTTTTCAGTGTTCGTTTGTTTTTTGTTTGTTTTTGCTTTGTTTTTAATTTTGATGACAAGGTGCGCAGCTCTCCGAAAGTGATAATAAAGATAACGGAGAAATTGCGAAGGATAGCGAACGAAATAGTCTATTCTTGATGCAACATAAATGATGAAACTCCCCCAATCTGCAGTCCCATTTACGAGAATCGACTTTGGCTGCTGTATTCCCATAAGAGGCTTTACGTACGTACACAACATAGCCTCCTCTTTTCACCCCTAACTGGCGAAAAGACTTCATCCGACGCGCTTGATTGGCTAAAACTTTGGGAGAGCGTTCGGGAACTCGTTCCACCGAACGATCTTTCTGGCAATCTCCTCTGGAAAACACATCTACATGTAAGTACGGTATAATTCGTGTGACACAAAACTAAATCATTTTCATTTATCTTTTCTTGTGGCTGATTGATGGGGCTATCCTTTGCTAAGAATTAATTGTGAGCTGGGCGAATCCAATAAGTGTGCGATCGTCTGGTGGCTCGTTTAAATTCCCACTTGATTTCTGAAATAAATAAAAAAATAACAAATCAAGGACACATCTATAGCATAAACTCAGTGCTAGGAATCTCAGGAACCAAGCGCCTTAGATTTACAATCACTTGACTCAGTCTTCAAAGGGTACGACGCGAGATGGCATTTTGTCAGGCAACCCCATCAATTTACAGACCTGGGCCCATTTTTGGGCCCGTAAAGCCACTTTTAGTTCACCTGTATCTAAAAACGGAGAAGTGTATACGCCTGAAACTTCTTGTATCAGGAGAACCTCCGTTCATTCTTAGAATGTGTGAATCAAACAGCCCTGTAATTATCATAAGGTTTGAGATTTTGCTATGGCTTTCTGGTTGCGAAAACGTTGCGGGACCTTCGAGAAACGGGCCCTGTACCCATTTATTCTTCTATAAATGTCAATATTTAGAGAAGAAACCACATCAGCCTTTAACGTTGGCAGGTTTTCATGCGGTCCCTTTAACCTGGTCGAATTGGAATTTTAGTTTTGGTGGAGGGAGCCGGGAAAACCAGAGGAACCCAGAGAAAAATCCTCCGAGCAAGGCACGAGCCACCACCAAGCTCAACCGCTGTATTGGTGGGAGGCTCTCGTCAAATCGCAATTCCTGCTCCTCAAGAATTCACTTCTGAATGAAGAGAGCTACTGTGAGAGTAATGTCTTGATCAAGAACACAACACCGCGAGCCTGGTCACAACCTGAAGCCGGTTCTATCTAAATGGAATGCAACGCACTACCCAACAAGCCTCCCAAACAAACAAGAAATTACCCCGAAACAAAAGCACACAGGAGATACTTACCAGCGGAAACGTCATTGATTTGCTACTTGGTGGATTATCAATTACTTTTCTGAGGTTTGCTGCAACTGGAAAGAGCAAATACAGGAAATGTTTGACAGATTGCACGAACCTTTTACGCACGAAAAGGGAGTAATGGCAACCCTGTAAAGGTGATAATGCGATATTAACAGTGTGTGTCTTACCAACTACTAAATCCTGTCCACTTATTAAACCGGCCGAGACGAGCTCTTGTGCCACGCCCTCGGCTGTATCTGGGTGAGAAAGAGATCAAGGTCAGACTGACATGAACAAAGCACAAAACCAGATACAAGAAAAAGAAAACACGAGAAAGGAACCGAAAAAACAAGCTGGCTACCAGCAAAAGGACGAGGAAAGGACTTAGCATAGGGGAGGGGTGGGTGCACTACTGATAGTTAGCTGCCAGTCCCGAAAGATTCAAATAACGAAGACGAGGCGGTCATGTTGGACTATTGGATGTTAAATGCTCCAGACATAGAGGAGATGACCTCACGTGGAAGCGGTTGAAGGGTTACGGTGATGTCGGATCTAAATATGAAACACGCCTGAAAAAGTAAAGGGCGCTTTAAGGTGGCCGAATACAGTTTTCGCGCGTACTTTTGCTGATGCAATTCAGCACGTGCACAAGGATTTCAAAAAACAAACATGCCGTCAATAGAGCGATCATTTTATTTACTCAACACCCGGACTATCTGTGTTATTTTTCTCTATAATTGAACGCAGTGTATTGATGGCTTTAGTCTTTTATTGTCTCTCGTGTTTGATATATTGCCTGCAGACCTTTGCACCCACCTTTGCCTGGAGTGAAGTCAAATCTGATATCATTCAATTCTTTCTTGGCGTTTCTGTTACAGTTCAAAAGATTGAAATAATAACACATTATGGTCATTTCCAACAGGGAAATCGCTAACGTTCAGAAAAACGATACAGGGGAATTTAATTCTCTCCTCGCTGACATTCTTTGGCATTTCCCGCGAGAAAAAATTTCCCAAGAGCCATAATAATCTACCTTTAAGCCTAAGCACAGTCAAATTAACACCTTTCATTCCATTCCATTTCGTTCAATTGCACTGTACATTGTCCATTGCGCGTTGCATTGCATTTTATTTCCATTCCTTTCATTTATTTTTGCTTTGGTTCTGCAAACACATCACTGGAATTCAACAAAAAACACAAACCACATACCTTAGTCTAAGGGTAAGATCCAAATTGATTTGTGCAGCTGAAAAATGATACCAAAAAGTCAGCTAACTTGTCAAAAAGCTACAACCCGCAAGGGCAATAAAATTTTCTTGGTGAAGTTGTCTGTAGGGTAACTTCGGTCCATTGTGCCACCAGAGCGAAACACGGGCTACGTGTCACATGTCCGTTGCATGACAACCGTGACGACACAAAAGATACCACAACGCACGCTGTATTAACGATACTTACGAGGTTTGGGTGATGTTGGTGTAGACGGTTGAACGTGGATGGGCGGTCCTTCGCTTTTGGGAGGATTTTCCTGAAGAATAAAAATATCCTTAGTTCACACAGAGTACAAGAAACATTATTGTAGTTCGTGCAAGGAGCGTTGGTTTAGTTTTCGGCAGGCAGATTACTTAGTTTTATTCTGAAGAGTTTGTGCAATTCATACTGTTAGTTATCGAAGGGTACCACACATGCACATTGTGCATGGGGAAATTACGAGATATCACTTAGATTGATTAACTTACTTTCTTTCGTTGCATGTTTTACAGACAACGAAACTAGTCAAGTATAGGAAAACGGCGAAAGGCGGACGTTCTTCAAGGCTTATCGACTATCCGCAGAGTAAACTTCAGCTCACTTGACGTTGTGTGTCAAACGGGCCAAAAGGTCCCACGAAAATCTGGGCGATTTCGAATTTAGTGATTAGCCAGCAATTGAACGCCAGTTGCCGTTTGATCCCGGCTTTGTGATAAAAGCGCTATTTTTTTGCATTTACCGAACACTTTAGATGAAGGCTAGGCACGTACCGCAAATGCAATGAGCGATTCACACTAGAAGTCTCCGCAGCCTCTTCCAGGAGCCTAAAAAGTTGCGGCGAAGCACGAAACGGCGGTGCAAAATGTGCTATTTTTCGCGGTGTGCCCCAACTAACAGAACACCTTTTAGAGGCTGAAGACCACAGGGATCACTTTAGCCTGTATGTAGCTCTTCATGTATGGACTTTTTCGTGGTCATCTTACCTTTACAGTATCCTCATTTGCCGATTTTTCTTTATCTTCTCCATCGTCGTCATCGCTCTCATCTCCTTTTTTCTCTTCGTCATCTGACCACTCCCAGCTGCCATCGGCCGCGCGGTGAAGCCGTCCACTGGAGCCTGGGACTCGCTTTACCTTTAATACAGATAAGATGTTACCTTAGAGGACTAACTGAATAGGGAGCATGGGGCATCAAACGAACCTAATGAATGAATCCTTTCCCAGAATGGACTCATTTTCTCCCTTGATGCACCATGATAAGAGTGGTCTTGAATCACTGATCACTGTACTAACCGACCTTTTGCTTGCGAACGGCGATGAGCCTAATTTAATTCTTCCAAAGTTTGCTCGTCCTCTTTAATTTTTTTCCTCATCCGCTTTTTGGCACTTACAAATTAAATAGTCAACGATTTTGCTGTTTAGTTTGTAACCTTTTTACTGCAAAGCATTACCGGTCTAGATGCCGGTCCAGATGAGAACATCTAGACCGCAGTCAATATCGATTCCAGCCAATAAAATTCGTGAATTTGGTAGTTCCCAGTCCTTGTGAGCCAGAGCCATATAATAATTTCATCATCTTAAATAAAACACGTTGTCATCTTGTCATCTGATTGCTTATGATTTTACCTCTTCTTTTTTGTTTTAACTGTTAGTTGTTTTTATTTTGTTTTGTTATCTATATTAAAGATGAACAATTGGCTACTTACCTTCTGTGACCTTTCACCCAGTGAAGGCATAAGCGGAACTAAAGATTCAACCAGGAATTCCTTTTCCTGCAAAGAAGGGTACAGAGATACTTGCCCAAACACACAAACCCTCTTGAGATTTTTAGGATAGTTTCTTGTCAATATTGCTTCGAGAAGACGGGGTGGCTGTGAAATTTTTTTTTTAATTTTTATCCCAGACCCACCTACAGTACACTTAACAGTATCAGCCCAACCCCCCCTGCCCCAACTATTTTGTCGCAAATACAGTGGACCCTCCCTAACATCGACATCCAATTTTCTGCGAATTTTAAGTGATTATTTCTTTATGGGGGAAGGGGTGTATCTAAAAAAAATGGATTACTAGGGCCGGGGAGGGGAGAAATCCTGATAGTGGGGAAGCCCCCAAGCCCTCCATACCCAATAAAAATAAATAAATAAATAAACAAACAAACAAACAAATAAATAAATAAATAAATAAAATTACTTATTAATTGACGAGGTGAACATGTACAGGTACACGTGTGGCAGCACCCTTACCCTTGCTTTCTTGAAGAAGGGAAGCTTTAAGAGTTCTTTAGCATCTGGCCTAACAATAATACAGTCACATTAATGTTTGCAGAAAGACTGAAATTCCAACAACATGTACATGTAAGAGAAAGAGAGAGAGCTGAATATTCACTCTTCCCACAATAACACTAAGTAACAGCCCACACAGTTTGATAACAATGTACAATCAAATGCAAGTGGCTTAATACCTTTGGTTTCATGTATAAAAGCAACTAGGAGTATTTAATTTACACCCTTCAATTGTTCATGACTGTGTACATGGTTAATTAAAGTTAAGTTCATCGGATCTAGTGGTCTTAATTCTGTGCAAAAATGTAATAGAGTCGTCTTGTCTTGTCTTAACATTATTTTGTACCTCTGAGCAGGCTCTTTCATTAAACAACTACTGATCATCTTTCTGAACATCTTGGAGTACTTCTTGTAGTTTTCCTTTCCATCATTCTGAGCAACAGTGTCGAGAGAAGGTGGGTCATTTTGTAACGTTAGCATTAGCACCTGGAAAGAAAGAAATTGTGTTGAAAAAAAGTGTGTTTCCCAAGCTGTGTTGCATTGTGAACCTTTGCTGTGCAGTATTGTAAGCCTTAAAGCTGCCCATGTTAACATTTAACCTAAAATTATGATCAAAATCTATGTGCCAGCTAACCTTCATGGCGGGAAATTTGGCGTAAGGTGCTGTTCCAGTTGCCAGTTCAATGGCTGTAATACCAAAACTCCATATGTCAGCCTTGTGGTTGTATCCATGGACCTAGACAAGTTGGCATGTTATTACAACATTAAGTTACATGCAAGTTTATAAGCATGGACATGACGGCTTGTACATGTAGATGACTTTGAAAAGAAGAAAAAAAAATAGCAGAAGTAAACAAAACACTATCAAGACAACGAACGAACAGATGGCAGGCAGGTGGCTCATTAGAGGCAAGGACTGGGTACTCCATGCAGTAGTTACCATGTCCTTTTGTTTAACTCTGTCTACAGAAGATACATATATGTACATGTACAACAATTAGAGCATGCTACATACATACATGTACACTGTTAACACTACATGTTTCCCATAATTTCAAAATCAGAATAACTGCACCAATGTTAGCAAAAGTACATATTAAAATTAATCATTATAAACTTTTTTTTGAAGAACTTTTTCAAAAATAATTTATATATGGATATTCGTACCACTAATCAATTTATCTTCAATGCTGCAAGAGAACTTGGCTGACGCTGTACTTTTTAGACGAGTCACTGAGCAAGCAAGCAATTTTTCAATGTATCTGCATAAAAAATCCCTTTGTGTAAACACTGTTGTGTTGACAGGACACAAACTGTTGCATACATATATGTATATATGTATATGTATATGTACACCAATCCCAGAAAAAAAGCCACCTTATGCATGTCAGCCTCAACGCTGCAGTTTTCTACTGTAGCTAGTAAGTAAATATACATGTAATAGTTAATGACAGTCACCTGCTCCATGACTTCTGGTGCCATCCAGCATGGTGTACCCACAAATGTCTTCCTAACCTTGGGCCTGGATCTGTCACCATAGTCACTAATCACAGAACTAACACCAAAATCTACAAAACACATATCAAAGATCCTACTCACAGCCACATCTCTCTTTGTGTTGAGCACTTGTTAAGATATCAGTATATCCCAAATGACCATAATTCATTCACACTGCTTTATGGTTGGACGTTTCACGCAAACACTAGTGTAGTAAACTTTATACTGTAGTTACATGTATTTGAGCGGGACAAGATCAGTATCACTTCATACCATGTTTCTTATTTGGGTCAGGGTGTATGAATGAATTTTTACATGTACACCTGTACAAGTTGAGGCCAACATTATACTTGTAAACACTTTGCACTGGATACATTTAGCATGCATTCAGTTGCATGTAGTGCTCTTTGTAATGTTTTAAAAAATCTGTCACAAATTGCGTTTTGTTTCTCGGGCTCCCATTTTAGTTCAAGCTCAGTTGACTCACTCAGAGGAGTTAAGTACTGTACATGTAGACAAAATTAAATTTAAAGTATTCATTTCCATTGAATACCTCTTACTGACCAAGTTTGAGTTACAGACCATGTTTTCACCTTCAGTTTATGGCCTAAGTGTGAAGTGTGCGCGCCATAAATCGACGGGGGAAAAACGAGGACAGATATAATATTATTAGATACCTTTTGAGTAAGAGTTAAAACATTTAATTCTACTGCTTCCAGTAAACTAAATTGCACAGAGAGAGCATACCAGCTAATTGTACCGTCCCATCAGTAGCCAATAGAATATTACCAGCCTTTACATCCCTACAAAAAGTATTTAAAAAAAGAAAGACATAATCAAAAAATTCTACATAATATAGAAATGATCACCTATGTATTAATTAATACAGCTGAAGCCCCTCATTTCAAACTCTTAGGGGAAACGAAAATTCAAAGTAGCTGATACATGTAGTAACTGAATCAAGGGCAAACCAAGGGAAATGGTTTTGAGTTTGAAATATTGGGGATTCCAAATAACCGAGTTTGAATTATAATTAGTCAGCACATGCACATGACTTCTATAAGCTAGTAGATTTGAAAATTTAAGAGGCACTATTTAAGTTGTACCTGTGCTTCTATCACCTAAAAACACTGTACAAGGAACCAAATTATTATCCTGGTCTCAGCTGAATTTCTGAAACAAGTCTTAAAGGACTACAAAGCATGCATTAATTAACAAAAATAGCCACAAATGATGTGCTTATCTCTAACAGTTATGTTTACATTGTCCTTATTAACAAATACAAGGAAATCACTGTATTAATTCAATCAAGCTGGTATAATATTATGCTGTTTGTTGAGATCAGGGGCTTTATCATAAAGTTAACAAACCTGTGTATGAGGCCTTGACTGTGAAAATAATCCAGGCCTTTCAGAACTTCTCGCAACACTGATGCTATTACAGCCTCATCGAGGACACCATCTTCGCAGCCACCTATCTTCTTCTGGTGCTTAATCACATCAAGCATGGAACCTAACAAATTAATTAAAGCAAAACAATTGACATACACATGTATTCAAGTTCTTGCTACATGTAGATGTGGCTGTTTGCATTTTGATTTTATCCTTTGGTCAACACAGAAATCTGAACCTCTTTAACTGGTGGAAATGTTTTAAACCTGAAGCATGGATGACCACAATCAAAAAACAAAACAACGGGAATTATGGTGCAACAGTTGACCACTGAGGGAACAACCACTTGCTGGAATAATCCACCAATGAGAAGATCCAAATGCACCAATCACAGCCGACCTTCGTGATATAAAATGGTGCTGTATAATGAGTCAACCTTATTACCCGAAGAAGAATAGCAGTTAAAACATCATGATCTACATGTACATCTCAAGTGACTACATCGTGAGACAAACAATAATATTACACTTTATTAATGATAATCTTCCAGGTCTACACAAGTTTTTTTCCATTTGAGATATTGTAGTAATGCAATATATGTAGCTAGAGAAACTTTAATGATTACAACATGCTAGACTAAAGATCCTTGCAATGTGTTCTTGAGTCAGAGCGTGACAAAAGTGCTGTCCGATAGCCCAAGGCTAGTGGAATAACTTGTTGGGCTAGCATTTTCTTATCCTAGCTTGCCCGATGGGCAAGTGCCATAGGTTCCTCTTATCTGATGATAAATTGAGCTTTTATACCAAAACGTGTGTTGCAGAAAGCTCCTGACAGAAAACACAATGAAGCCAAATTAGCATAGCGTGACAACGTCTTGCACTGCATTTTAGTTACGCCCGTAAATAATGTCATGACTTTTTCTGCTTACATAAGCGACCGAAATGTTTTATAGTCAATTCACTAGGCAAACTATTGAAAGCCTTAAGGGATCAATTGGCAATGTTTTGGATCACAAGATTAGATCACATGGCTGTATTTGGAAGTCTCATCCACAAAATCTTGATGTACAGTAAGTTGTAACTGCAGCTTCTAGTGGTCAGGTGTAAAAACTGGCTGTTTCTGTTACATTGCTTAATTTGAGGTTGGGGTTAAAACGAAAAATCATGTTCAAGAATTAAAATACTTCAAAGAATTTAGTTTACATCTATGCTTGGTACATGTATCATTACTGTATTTTGCATAATTACATAAATCTGATTATTCTTTACAAACAACTTAATTTCAGGAAGACTCCTCAGACCTTCAGGCTAGTAACTTTAAGTAACAGCTTTTCCAGAAGGGGAACCTTATCTTTTCATTTTCATCTTACCCTGTTGAGTGCCCCTGACATTTAACTCTTGAGCGACTCCAACCAGAGGTGTACTGTAAATGCATACTGGTTGGCAAATTTAATGCTAGAGGGTGACCTTGCAGTGGACTAGCATCCCATCCAGGGGAGTGTACATGAAAAACACTCCTAATTGCTGACACAGAACTATTGTTTTTTTTTTCACTAAGACATACCTCCATTCAGCAATCTCATCACAATCCACAGTTCTTGTTTAACCACAAATGAAGTATAATAATTCACTACATTCTCGTGATTACACTGGCTCATGGTACGGATCTCTTTCTGCAACAAAAATTTTACATTAGAGATGCATGTAATTAGTAAAATAATTTCAGGATCCAATTGAATATTAATTTTGTTATGTGTGTACGTGAACACACAAATTGTACATCATGCTACCAGTCAGGGTACTCATTTTGATCTGATCTAAAACTGGAAATATCCATATTTGAAACATCATTTTTCTAAAATGGAGTATAATATGTTTTATATCTACATGTACAAAAGCTAGGCAGCAGCAAATGGAGCAATTTTCGATCAAGTTTTGAAAAGTTATTGGTCTTGCATCTGGACAAATGGCTTTAAAAAAATGCACGACTTTTTCATCCAGTCAGAAGTAAAACCAAAAACAGTTGTGACTATGTGTAACTTGCACACGTTTTCCCGCATTTCACATCATTTATAATTATGTAATTGCTTATAGTTTTGATTGGTACACTGTATTGTCTGTGTCCTTTACGACTGGCACGATTGATTACTTTGGTTTTGGTTTTATGACAACCAATTGAAAATAACTGAAAATCAGAAATGGCTATTGAAATTAAACAAATTTCTATGGCATTACAAATTGACCTTTTTCAGAAGCAGGATGTCACGTTTTGAATGTAAGTCTTCAATATGCAGCTGAGAAACCAAGTCCAGAGTTAGATGGATACCTAGAGGGAATTCACAACCACCAAATTCTACCCAAAAATCCAACATTCCCACCCCCCTCTCAGAACCCCACCACCAAAACTCAGCACTATTACAAGTGAGTGTGTTCTTAATCTTGTGATTCCTAAGCCTGCAGGGTTAAAACAGTTGCTGCATCTCTGTACAGGCCTCATCCAATAGTAGAACTCACAGCTTCTTTGCTGTCAGTGACCTCTAGTCTGTCCAAGGGACCTTTCAAAAATTGCAAATTGCATTCAAGGAGAGGGGGGCTGCCCAAGAAATGATGGGAAATGAAAGAGGCTACTTAAGGTGTCTGATATATGATATATTCACTTATTCCCCACAACTTCAACTGGACATTTAAGAGAGTTGGAGATAAGTACATGTAGAGTTGATTTGCGGGTATCAGTGTGGGACAAATTGGACCAAAAGCAAAAGATTTGATCTAATTTACAGTTACAAGGAAGCTTCATTTGATTTATAAAATAGTTCTCTATGTTTGCATTTACGCAATAGAAATCTGATATTTTAACACTCATTTCAGTGACATAAACTGCAGTGACTGGAATGCAGACTCTCAGGGTGGGGGTGGGGAACAAGTGAATAAGTCAACATTCCCTAACAAATACAAACTCTGAGCATGAATGAATGATATGCACAACTTACATTCTTCCAATTTTTTTAATCCATAATTATTTCTTTCAGGAGAAATTACCAATTCTAGTGAATTTATCTTCTACTTGTGGATTCAAATTATCACGTAGATCTAATTGGAAATTATAGTTGAATTCATGATATTGTATAAAGAATAAGCTTACATCTACATGTACATAAAGACATCCTAGAAGGGTGAAATTATATTGATTTCAAGAACAGAACTACCTTAAAGTACTTTAATTGCACTTGAAAAACAAACACGCTACAAGCTCAAGTTAGCGTACAGCTGCAAGTAACCTATCTCGCTGATGACATGTTTTTATTTCTTTATTTATTTTTGATAGACAAGATCAGCTTTCAGCTTTGCATGAAGGCCTTTATGACAAATACTTATGAAATTATTTAAATTAAACCTATCCGGTGCAAAGTCTTCTTCACAGGAACAGGCAGCTGAAGTCGACCGTACAAAGTACAACGTAAAATAAAAAACAAAACATTAAAGCTAAGTTTAGTACACTAAAGCAATCCTGGAGCTCTAATCAGAGATCCAGCATATGCGTCATGTTGTTAAGCACTTCCAAATCGCTTGCCACGATTCGAAATATTTTACTTACCATCATTTCATCGATACTAGCGCCACATTTCTCCAAGTCTATCCTCTTCACAGCCACACGTTCGTTACGAGGAATGCACAGTGCAGCTTGAACGACGGCCGTAGCTCCATACCCTTCGGGAAAAATAATATCTTAGACGCAAAGGCAACGTTTTTTGCATAGTACAACATGAATATCACACCTATGACTTCCTGCAGTTCATACTGTTCCTTTACATTCGGCCATCGACCTTCGCCGGCAGCCGCCATGTTTCCCGTTTGAAGCCCCGCGACACAAATTTCTTGTAGGGGAGGTAGTAGGGAAATTTTTTTTTTTCTATTTAGTGCCCAGGTTCTTAGCTTGCTCAAATTACTGACTCCAAATTGGAAGGCGCGAGAAAAATAAAGAGCAAAATAAAGAGCAAAATGAAGAAGAGTGAGTGGAAATTTTAGCATAATCAGGTTTTTGCATATATTTCAATCAGTGATTTTTATTCTATATTTTTTTCTTTGCCCGTCGACCTTTCTTTAGTGCACGAGCTCAACGCGACTGCAAGTAAACTAATATAATTGTGACGTATATAATTGCAGTCGCCAGATTTTTGTGTCGGGGTAAGGCTTGGCACGTAATGCGAGTTGAAGTTTTTCTTCAGTCTGCCGCTATTAGGATCTTGCAGCAACAGCTCTCTCGCGTTTCTCTCCCTGCTGGTAGGTAGTTTTCACCTGTATTTTCATTTTCTTTCATTGTTTTAGAAGTGGGTTTGAAAAAGTCGAACGCGTAAAAAGAATCTCAATACCCCAAAAATTATTTTCAGATCTTTTGTGTTCTGTTCACGGTTTGTTCGTTCGATTGTTTGTTTGTTTGTTTGTTTTCTTTGCGTGCTTTTCTGCTTCTACATTACGCACAACAATAGTTTCTTATTATCCGTTTCTTGACATTATCCGAGCCATATCAGCAAATCAGTACTGTTCCCAGATATACCTTCGCGAGTCATTTATAAGTCCCAAAAAGCATTCTTTACGTATAAATGTACTGACCCAGGTATCACAAGCTTCTTGAGAGCTGTGAACATTATCTACTTACTCACAATGTAAATGTAAATGGTGACTGAAGATGGCGGGTGGTCATGCTTCTTTCGTCTCCGCACTATTTGTGATATTATGTGCCTTTCTATGCAACCTGACTTTATGCAACAGTTTCATCGATAATTGCTGCTTGACATTGCGTAAGAGTTTGCCGGTCATGATGGGAATGTAACGATCGTATGAGTCAGTTCAGTACGGTACTTTTGTTTCCATGCCGTTATGGGGCGACAACGCGATTCCAGCGAGTTTCATCGAGAGGAAAATGATGAAACTAAAACTCGGTAAAATTGCGTTGAAATCGCGTTGAAATCGCCCCTAAACGGCATGTAAAAGACACGCGGGCTCTGGGAACGAGATTGCTTAGCTACTCGAGTTTTTCATCAGTAGGCATGATTCTTTAGTTCAATAGTTTTTCTGGGGAACAGTTTTTGCGATCGTTTTGGCTGAAGGAGGAAAGAAAAAGAAAGCTAGGATTGTTGAAGTATCTTCAGTTTTTTATCAAACTTTTCACAGTAAATAATTTTGTTCAAAAAACATATAGGTTAACGGGCGCTTTGTTATAATATTAATTTTTCTGTCACAGGTTTCCCATTCCGCTTAGAAATGGCTCAAGTGCTTTTCACATCTGCGTTCTACCTGTTGATGCTAGTAATTCTCGGCGTTATTGCTTTTAACGTAAAACTTCTCTCGTACGGCGCTACCCGTTCTCTTGAACCGGATACAAGGCGGACATTACCAAAACAAAAAAAGTAAGTGTATAATTTACCAACTTAGCGACTGAGCCGCAATTCACTGAACTATTAAGAAATGACTCATTTTCGGACTGCAAGAAGATGCACCAGACCGAAGTAAAGAGCACTCACTTCATATACACTTTTTAATAAGGCAGGTCTAACTATGGGCACCTCTGGGCTGCCGTGGGACTGCCATTAAATGTAGCTGGTCTAATATTTATACAAAATTCGGGTTTGAGCTCAATAAGTCTTTAGGTATAAATAACAGGCATGCTAAGTTGCATTGTAAAACTCCCTGATGAAGTGTGCGTTAGCCACGCGTAAGAGAAAATAAAGCAGTTTTGCAACTCAAGCAGTTCGGAGAAGTGCTGCTCACTGGAGTAAATTTTTTAAAAAAATTCAAATTAGATTTGGTCGAGAGACCTGGAGGCAGTTTTAAAGTTTTCCGCTTAAAAAGCTGCAAGAAGCTTCCTTGATGAATTTAGGGATGGCATTCTAAATTCCATATGATGGGGCCCCCAGTAAAGAAGACCAGTTTAATATATTGTTTAACAAAATTTAGTTCCATCTCATCGCAGTTAGGTTTATTGCCACAGCTTCAGGGAGAGGAACTTACTGAAATAAAAAAGAACTGAGCAAGATCAAGCATTTATTCACATAGACCAAACCCAAACAAATTACTCCAATTAGACTTGGCTCATCCAA
>JAHPZR010041192.1:0-2500 GCA_019787425.1 Platygyra sinensis | reverse complement strand
TAGTATGGGAGTTGGACGCCCCTTGCGATAGGCTCCTACTTTGAAAGTCCCCGTGGATGAGTATGGTTCAAGATGTTTACAAAGAATAAAACTCTTTAGGGAACACACTTCTTGGAGAAAGCTGGAGAGGTTAGTCAAGTGATGAATCAAGTAAACGGAATCACAGACAACACTAAGTGTAACAATTGAGCAGAGAAATCGAAACAGAGACAAAAGAAAACACAATTAAAGGACAGAATTAAAGGAGCTGCGTCACGGTTAAACGGTTTGAAAAATTTAGCCTAAATTTTTCAATTTTTGCTTTTTGTAATCCGTGTCAATCTTCTCCATTCTTAACCATCTTTGTTCCTTTATAGTTTATTATTATCTCTTTAGTGTTTTCCTATCTTTCTAAAGTATTATTTTCAGGTTTCCTTCAATTAAAGGAAATTTTGTCGGTGATAGAAATAACTCAAAATACCGTGACGTAGCACCTTTAAACTTAAAGAACGTTCTTGATCCTTTTATATCCTTTTTAGGTATGGTCTTCTACCCTTACTCTTACCAAGAGAACCATTTCCTTACAAAAAGGGCAGCATAATTTTTAGTAGAAAAAATAGCTATTCTATATTTTCTTTTTCTTTTCTTGCTTTTACAGTGTTAAGACTGCTTTGAGCGTAGTAAATAAATGACTATAAAAATTCCCTTTCTCACAACTTGTTAGAAGTAGCACTGACAACAGAACATCAGGCCAAGTTAAAACCGCACAAATTGTTACATTCACAACGACAAAGTTATGATCAGTGCAGCTAAAGAACGATTTCTAAATAAAGCCCGAAAGTTTCTCTCGAGACAGGAACAAACAGAAAGCTGTGTTAAGAAATGTAGTACGTAGACCATTTAGAATTCCGTCCAATTTAGCTGGATGACCACTCTTGCGGCTCATAGCCCTGTGCACTGTGTTACCCGGATGCTGATGGCTTTGGTCCAATCACGTCTACAGAGCAATCCTACCCTGGGCCCGCATCTTTTTCTTCAACGCACTGAACTCGTCAACACTATACTGCTTAGAGCCAGCCTTAAAAATCCAAGGAAAGATTTCTTAGAGTAAATAGGGCGAGGTTACGCCAGGCGACCGACATGGGGGACAGCTGACTAACACGCTATAGTCTACATGTGGCCTGACTGAGCAATCGGCCATCCCGAAGTGCTGCTGACTGACTGACTTACTTTTTGAATATCTGATAGGCTGATCGATCTTACAAGTGACTGGCTGTCCCATGCACTGGCTAATCGATCGTCTAGCTAAAAGCTAAAGGGCATTGAAATGAAACACTGCCTGCCTGATCAGCCGACTAGCCAACTAAACAATATCAGTTTGACTGGTCGACTGAATCCCGTACTGGCCGGCTGACCGACCGACCGACCGACCGACCGACCGACCGACCGACCGACCGACCGACCGACCGACCGACCGACCGACCGACCGACCGACCGACCGACCGACCGACCGACCGACCGACCGACCGACCGACCGACCGACCGACCGACCGACCGACCGACCGACCGACCGACTGACCGACCGACCGACCGATCGACCGACCGGCTGACTGACTGACTGACTGACTGACTGTATGATTGAACAACCATCCTTACATAATCATTGGCCAGCTTAACGTTTACTTGCCTTTTTGTCAAGCTGTTTGTCATCGCTTTTGCTCTCACTAGAACTGCAAGAAAAACAAACAAAACAAGAACATTTAGATGATTCAATAGTGAACTGCAATGCCTATGATTGCTGCACAAAATTTCTTGCGAGATCTATAGGATTTCCTCATGGTGACCACGGGATTAAGATCATTTATTTAGTTAATTATTTTATTTTGTAAGGTTTCACTTTGTAAAATGTTATGTGGAAAGATGTATATCTCGTACAAACCATTAACTCCCCCCTCTCTACTCCCGATTACATAATAAAACCATGCCAGAGCGGAAGATGCCCAAACCAGAAATTTAGTGCACAGACACTTAATGAAATAAACGTGTTACCTCTGCTAGAAATCTTAACTTTTGGCTCTGGTGTCTATGAAGTCCTATCATATGTGGTTTTCATGCATTCCGGCGCTCTTGACTCCAAAGCCACTTAAATAAAACGAGCAATACTGGCGACGAGAATGCCGTTTTGGAGGAAAGAGGCGGAATTTTGAGCATGCGCTTTCGAATTATCCTGTAAGTCTATGCTCGTATTCTTGGTAATGGACTGGATCTAGCTTGCAACTAATCAATCACTTCTTAATGATATTCTCCGAATGAGCCTCGATTACAAGCTAGTTCTAGTCCAATACCGAGATTGCGAATATGAACTGTTTTTCAGAAAGGTTAAACGTACCGGCGCATCTTTCTGTGCATCCCTAGCACTGCGTTTAGACTCAGGTAAAAATGCAGGCTGCTATGGTGGAAAGAATGGTGGACTGATAATGAGGCTGTGTGCGAGGACGTCGTTCGATTGATTTATTCGGCA
>JAHPZR010041188.1:0-11044 GCA_019787425.1 Platygyra sinensis | reverse complement strand
TTCAAGTGATAACAGATTTATGTGTACTTTAACCTAACATCATATGTTTATAAATAACTAGATATCAAAAGTAATCATTTATTAGCAGCTACCTATGGCAGGTTACTAAATTTCCGTCTGCGATGCAGGCTATGGTCATTTAGGAGCTGGCCACCAAAATTTTCACCAAAACAGTATCAAAATTTCATGAGCTGACATGCAAGTGAGTAGTGTATTGATATCAATTTCAAGCTCAGTTCCACTGCAATAATATAACCTTTGGTCAGTGAGTAATTGAGTAACATGAGTATGTTTACAAAAAGCCAAATTCAGCTTACATCTCACTGACAGGCGACTCTCGATGGAACAAATTGAAATGTCGAAAACCGTGAATTAAGCTTAAATTAAATTATTTAAGTGAAATTAAATTAAACTAAATTAGCGAAGCTTGAAAACAAAGTATTTGTGTTCTAAAGATAAGGCTGTTGTTTTGTTCGTTTGTTTGGGAGAAAAAATCCTCAGTTTGTGGAAACAGGATTATCAATCTCACCTGACGAGAGGACCCAGGAGAAAAAGATGCAACAAATATGCACACCAGTTCTGGTTTTCATCGTCTTCGTGAAACCACTTGACAGAGAAAAACTTGCATCACAATGGAAGACAGAAGTACAAATCCTAACGTCAGGGCAAACCATATATAAGAGCCATCGAAATAATACAACACGGAAACGACTAAATCGGATGCTATATCGGCGACGAAAGTCAAGATGGAGAGAGCGGCGAAAAGATCCCAGATTATATGAACTCTTTGGGATTCAAATTGAGCGTATTTATGAGGAGGCTGCCTAGAGGGAGCTAGATCAGTTTCATCCACACTCTGAGTTCCATTAACAGTTAACAATCCATTGGTATTTTCATTAATTTCTGTCCTCTCTGCAATGGTACGAGAATCGACGGCAGCCATTCCCAAAACTCCTGAATGAAATATTCTTCGTGACGTTGGAGTACTGGGAACCAATTATTAGGATTGCAAAAATGGCGGTCAAAACGGCGGGCAGTGGTCATGAGCGGGAGGCTGAGCTGGCGGGGGGGTGGGAGGGGGGAGGACCCGGGCATATGTGGGGAATTTGTCGTCTCTCCCTTGGGAATTTGACTAAGAATCTGGATTCCAGGGTGGGGACGTTTGCATTTTTAGCACAGAGGAATGAGATCAAGTCACATAGTCCAGTGTAGTAAAACACTACTTCTCACTACCAGGAGCCCATCAGCTCCTGTCACTACTCATTTTCAATACAAATTGATGGAACACCTGAGGATATTTGATCTAATTTGAACAAGTTTGAGGCTCCGCAGTGGGGATTTTGACCAAAAATTCTTCTGAAAAATCAAAAAAATTCTCACATGAGGCGTAGCCGAGTGTGTCACTGATGTTCTTATAGCCTGCGTGGCAGGCCGTAGAAAGGGAGGGAGGCAAGTCAAACAGCACGCGCAATCCTCCCGCGTCCGATTTCCTCGCGCTTCACTGGCTCGTCTTTCCCCTTTCCCTCCCCTTCGAACGCCTGCTAGGCTTTGGTAGATTGTGCTAGCAAAACGAGCATTATTTTGAGCTTTTACTTCAGTTTAGCACTGCTAGCATAATCCGAGCTTTTATGGGTTGAAAACAGAAAAAAAAAACATCATAGTTCTAGAATTTTTCAGTTTGTAATTGCTGCCGCGAGTGAGCCTGAAGCGAACGAGTGAGGCAGCTCTCTAATCAGCAGAAGATTACATTATAGGGGCTTGCAATCACTTTTTCTTACCAAACGCAAGGAACTGTGGTTGTGCGCAAATGGGAGATTTAGGATGCGCTGTGGTTTTCGCAAGGAATTGTGGTTATGCGCGAACGGAAATATTTTACGATGCGCAGTGATATGGCGCAAGGAATTGTAGTCATGCGCCAATGGATGATTTAGGATGCGCAGTGAACCATGTGCTTGCTTGTTGCGGAAATTGTGGAAATTGAAAGATGTGAAAATTGTAGCAGCAGAAATCTCACTTCTAAATTCTGTACCGGTACGCATTAAATGTCTCCGGAGTGTTGACATTGTCGAAGACGCGTCCGGCATCGCCGGATAAGTGAAAATGCTAAACTTTAAGTTTAAATTCATGTTTGGATGAAAAGGAGTAGATCAAGGCATATATGAAATGAATGTGTTCTACACTTTCCGTTTGTTTTAATTTAATATTCTACAAGTTTTAGTAACGATGGTTTCTCTTCATCTGATTTAAGAATTCGACCACGGAGGCGAGACTGCTAAGAAATGACATAGTTGTGAAAGTCAATAACATCTCAGTCCTGCACATCGTTTTACAAGTAAATCAGAGCAAAAAATTCTCATCGGAATCCACGCGACATCCTCGTGTTGTTCGTGGCACAATGCACTCTGGTTAAATGCAATGCATTCTGGTAAAAAGTCATGAATTCGGAAATTCGTACTCCCTTTTACATATTCTTTTAATTTTATCCTGATTATGTTGCTGCTCGCTCGCTACGCTCACTCCGCAACAAAAGTTAAAACTTGACTTATGTAAAAATTTGCCTTTCCTTTATTTCAGGGTCACATTTCTGCTGGCAAAAGGTGTATTAAGTTCAAATTCTGGTGAAGAAAAGGGCACTTGCAGGTCCTTGCACGCAACATCTATTCACTCCCACAAAGCACCCAACCCAATAACAATTTCCATTGATTTCCTGTCATAACGATTCAAATATCTTGTGCAAATGAATTCTTCACAGTTCAGTTCATAGGGTAACTGTTAGCATACTTAAAGTTGTTCTCCCCTTCGGCAGCATTAATACCATTTAGGTATACTAGTTTATTTCTGTATTGTTTGTGGAAAATATTGAGGTCTATGCCAAGGCCCATGGTCAAAGATGGCGTCGTCCTCGAGTATATCGCACTTCCAGCACTTGCAGTGCCGTACCGAAAGCTTCAATCTCAAGGTGCGCATATGCGTATTTGCGATGCTACTGTAAGTCTGTAAGACTTGAAGGTGGACTATATGAATGTTCAGTGATTAAAATTAAAACTAATGGAGCTAAACTACTGGTGATCTTTATTTTCCTTCAAATCCAAGTAGCATAACTTCGGTGACAGAGAGCATAATTTTCAGAAAGTAGCATAATTTTGGCATAATTTCTAAAAAATAAGCACTGCTAAAAGCATAATATGCTTTTTTTCGGGCACAATCTACCAAAGCTTAACGCAAAACGTATTCCTAGGGCGCTTTCCATTCGGCCAAAAATTCCGAGATTTCCGGTCCGAAACTGAATGTAACGGTAAAAATTCCGGGAAAAGTTTTCGAAAATTTAGGAATACGTTTTGAGTGCACCCTCTTTTCCGGAAAATCGGAATAACCGGAAAATTCCGTTCCATTCGACCATTCCTGCTCGGGCCTAGTTTCTCCGAGCCTGGAGATATAACAGACCTTTCCAACTGCAAGTAAATGTCACAAGAACAATGGCCATTCTACGCTATGTTCAACATGGCTGATGCAAAAGCTACTGAACATAATATTAGTGCTCTATCTGACAAACGACTGAATCATTGCAGTGGATATGCCTCAACACGCTTTAGTGAGTACTGCGAAAATACCTGTGGGCTACGTGAAATGTGAGCATAACTGCTATGAACAGCTCGCTCGTCATTCGAAATCGACTCTTGAACTCGTCAGGAAAATGAAGAGGTATCGTACCCTAAATGTAGTCGCGGACTCCTTTTAAATTCTTACGATAAAAGTTATATTGTCACCCTCACCTAATACATGGTTTATTTCAACTTCAGCGTCGTCGATCGAGCAACCAGAAAGCAAGTAAACAAAGGTAAAAAAGTCCTCCGTTTGATTTCGTATTTTCGCGCGAAACTTAGAACTTGATGACCATTGACCTAGAACGGGTTAGTCCAAGAAACCGGAAAATACTAAAGTGGGCGCTTTCCATTTGACCAAATATTCCGGTTTGAAATTCCGGGTATTCCATGCGACGAATGGAACGGTATTTTCCGTTTTGTTGGACTAACCCGTCCCAGGTCATCACGCTCCAAGTAAGTTTCGCGTGAAAATACGAAATCAAACAGAGTACTCTTTTACCTTGGTTAACTTGCTTTGGGGTTGCTCGATCGTCGAGACTGAAGTTGAAATAAACGATGTATTAGTGAGGGTATCAACATAACTTTTATCATAAGAATTTAAAAGGAGTCCGCGACTACATTAAGGGTACGATACCTCTATATTTTCCTAACGAGTTCAAGATTGGCTTTCGAATGACGAGCGGGCTGTTCACTCGCGCAGTTATGCTCACATTTCACGTAGCTCGCATGTATTTTTGCACTACTCACTAAAGCTTGTTGAGGCCAATCCACTAGAATAATGTTGAAGTAAGATACATGTATTTCACTCGTTTCTGAGATAGAGCACTGAAACTTTTGACCAGGATTGACCGCCATGTTGATTTCCGGGTTCGGAGAAACTGGGCCCGAGCAGAAATCGTCAGATGGAACGGGATTTTCCGTACATTCCGTTTTTTCGGAATTTTAGGACAACCTCCGGAGGTTGTCCACAATTTTCGAAACGAATTTCCAGAAACGTTCTGTTCCATTTGATTTTGTACCGGAATTTCCGGAAATTTTGGTCAAATGGATCGCGCCCACTGTTCCATTCGTCGCATGGAATATCCGGAATTTCAAACCGGAAAATTTTGTCGAATGGAAAGCGCCCTAGCTAAAGTTTCGAAAACTTTTCCCGGAATTTTTACCGTTCCATTCAGTTTCGGCACAGGGAGCCCATACAAGCAGTGTGTCTGTTTATGTTCGAAATATAAAGAAATGTATGGGAGAATATTAAAAAGTCTTAATATCGTAAACTTATATCGAAGAATGTCTAAGTTAAAGCTCAAAATAAATGTAAAAGTACCTCAGTTGCTGTGTAATGTCGTCTCTGTGGCTCTGAATGGCGAATTTGAGCGAATATACCCCTGTCTCCCCTTCCACATGAGGCATTTGTCACTGGACATTGTTTAGCATCATCCAATCAACGTGGAGCAAACAGAGTGACGGTTGTTCCTTGGCCCACGAAATCCGTGCCGCGGATGCTGATCGCTTCGAAAGCTGCATTTCTCGAAAATTATTTGGCGGCTAGCGCTTGGATTTTGAATGGATCTTCGATTGAATGCCACGAGAAGAAGCGTCAACCTTTCAGTTTATCTGGTGTTCGATTTGGAAGCCGGGCGATTCTAATTTCTGGGTGAAAATCGGATTCGCGCTGGACCGGTCAAAAATGAGCTTTCCACCCTTGTCTCCTTCTTATAACGTATAGTAACAGTCAACGCAAAACCCACCAAATCGCTCAAATTCGCCATTTAGAGCCACAGAAACGACAATAAACAGCAACAGAGGTACGTTTACATTTATTTTGAGCTTTAACTTGGACATTCCTCGATATTGGTCCTGAAAAGCCCCAAGGGGAGTGTTCAATTCGTGCAATTACAATTACAATTACAATTATATGTTTACGATATTATGTAATTGTAATTGTAATTGCACGAATTGAACACTCCCCTTGGGGCTTTTCAGGACCAATATCGAGGAATGTCCAAGTTAAAGCTCAAAATAAATGTAAACGTACCTCTGTTGCTGTTTATTGTCGTTTCTGTGGCTCTAAATGGCGAATTTGAGCGATTTGGTGGGTTTTGCGTTGACTGTTACTATACGTTATAAGAAGGAGACAAGGGTGGAAAGCTCATTTTTGACCGGTCCAGCGCGAATCCGATTTTCACCCAGAAATTAGAATCGCCCGGCTTCCAAATCGAACACCAGATAAACTGAAAGGTTGACGCTTCTTCTCGTGGCATTCAATCGAAGATCCATTCAAAATCCAAGCGCTAGCCGCCAAATAATTTTCGAGAAATGCAGCTTTCGAAGCGATCAGCATCCGCGGCACGGATTTCGTGGGCCAAGGAACAACCGTCACTCTGTTTGCTCCACGTTGATTGGATGATGCTAAACAATGTCCAGTGACAAATGCCTCATGTGGAAGGGGAGACAGGGGTATATTCGCTCAAATTCGCCATTCAGAGCCACAGAGACGACATTACACAGCAACTGAGGTACTTTTACATTTATTTTGAGCTTTAACTTAGACATTCTTCGATATAAGTTTACGATATTAAGACTTTTTAATATTCTCCCATACATTTCTTTATATTTCGAACATAAACAGACACACTGCTTGTATGGGCTCCCTGTGCCGAAACTGAATGGAACGGTAAAAATTCCGGGAAAAGTTTTCGAAACTTTAGCTAGGGCGCTTTCCATTCGACAAAATTTTCCGGTTTGAAATTCCGGATATTCCATGCGACGAATGGAACAGTGGGCGCGATCCATTTGACCAAAATTTCCGGAAATTCCGGTACAAAATCAAATGGAACAGAACGTTTCTGGAAATTCGTTTCGAAAATTGTGGACAACCTCCGGAGGTTGTCCTAAAATTCCGAAAAAACGGAATGTACGGAAAATCCCGTTCCATCTGACGATTTCTGCTCGGGCCCAGTTTCTCCGAACCCGGAAATCAACATGGCGGTCAATCCTGGTCAAAAGTTTCAGTGCTCTATCTCAGAAACGAGTGAAATACATGTATCTTACTTCAACATTATTCTAGTGGATTGGCCTCAACAAGCTTTAGTGAGTAGTGCAAAAATACATGCGAGCTACGTGAAATGTGAGCATAACTGCGCGAGTGAACAGCCCGCTCGTCATTCGAAAGCCAATCTTGAACTCGTTAGGAAAATATAGAGGTATCGTACCCTTAATGTAGTCGCGGACTCCTTTTAAATTCTTATGATAAAAGTTATGTTGATACCCTCACTAATACATCGTTTATTTCAACTTCAGTCTCGACGATCGAGCAACCCCAAAGCAAGTTAACCAAGGTAAAAGAGTACTCTGTTTGATTTCGTATTTTCACGCGAAACTTACTTGGAGCGTGATGACCTGGGACGGGTTAGTCCAACAAAACGGAAAATACCGTTCCATTCGTCGCATGGAATACCCGGAATTTCAAACCGGAATATTTGGTCAAATGGAAAGCGCCCACTTTAGTATTTTCCGGTTTCTTGGACTAACCCGTTCTAGGTCAATGGTCATCAAGTTCTAAGTTTCGCGCGAAAATACGAAATCAAACGGAGGACTTTTTTACCTTTGTTTACTTGCTTTCTGGTTGCTCGATCGACGACGCTGAAGTTGAAATAAACCATGTATTAGGTGAGGGTGACAATATAACTTTTATCGTAAGAATTTAAAAGGAGTCCGCGACTACATTTAGGGTACGATACCTCTTCATTTTCCTGACGAGTTCAAGAGTCGATTTCGAATGACGAGCGAGCTGTTCATAGCAGTTATGCTCACATTTCACGTAGCCCACAGGTATTTTCGCAGTACTCACTAAAGCGTGTTGAGGCATATCCACTGCAATGATTCAGTCGTTTGTCAGATAGAGCACTAATATTATGTTCAGTAGCTTTTGCATCAGCCATGTTGAACATAGCGTAGAATGGCCATTGTTCTTGTGACATTTACTTGCAGTTGGAAAGGTCTGTTATATCTCCAGGCTCGGAGAAACTAGGCCCGAGCAGGAATGGTCGAATGGAACGGAATTTTCCGGTTATTCCGATTTTCCGGAAAAGAGGGTGCACTCAAAACGTATTCCTAAATTTTCGAAAACTTTTCCCGGAATTTTTACCGTTACATTCAGTTTCGGACCGGAAATCTCGGAATTTTTGGCCGAATGGAAAGCGCCCTAGGAATACGTTTTGCGTTAAGCTTTGGTAGATTGTGCCCGAAAAAAAGCATATTATGCTTTTAGCAGTGCTTATTTTTTAGAAATTATGCCAAAATTATGCTACTTTCTGAAAATTATGCTCTCTGTCACCGAAGTTATGCTACTTGGATTTGAAGGAAAATAAAGATCACCAGTAGTTTAGCTCCATTAGTTTTAATTTTAATCACTGAACATTCATATAGTCCACCTTCAAGTCTTACAGACTTACAGTAGCATCGCAAATACGCATATGCGCACCTTGAGATTGAAGCTTTCGGTACGGCACTGCAAGTGCTGGAAGTGCGATATACTCGAGGACGACGCCATCTTTGACCATGGGCCTTGGCATAGACCTCAATATTTTCCACAAACAATACAGAAATAAACTAGTATACCTAAATGGTATTAATGCTGCCGAAGGGGAGAACAACTTTAAGTATGCTAACAGTTACCCTATGAACTGAACTGTGAAGAATTCATTTGCACAAGATATTTGAATCGTTATGACAGGAAATCAATGGAAATTGTTATTGGGTTGGGTGCTTTGTGGGAGTGAATAGATGTTGCGTGCAAGGACCTGCAAGTGCCCTTTTCTTCACCAGAATTTGAACTTAATACACCTTTTGCCAGCAGAAATGTGACCCTGAAATAAAGGAAAGGCAAATTTTTACATAAGTCAAGTTTTAACTTTTGTTGCGGAGTGAGCGTAGCGAGCGAGCAGCAACATAATCAGGATAAAATTAAAAGAATATGTAAAAGGGAGTACGAATTTCCGAATTCATGACTTTTTACCAGAATGCATTGCATTTAACCAGAGTGCATTGTGCCACGAACAACACGAGGATGTCGCGTGGATTCCGATGAGAATTTTTTGCTCTGATTTACTTGTAAAACGATGTGCAGGACTGAGATGTTATTGACTTTCACAACTATGTCATTTCTTAGCAGTCTCGCCTCCGTGGTCGAATTCTTAAATCAGATGAAGAGAAACCATCGTTACTAAAACTTGTAGAATATTAAATTAAAACAAACGGAAAGTGTAGAACACATTCATTTCATATATGCCTTGATCTACTCCTTTTCATCCAAACATGAATTTAAACTTAAAGTTTAGCATTTTCACTTATCCGGCGATGCCGGACGCGTCTTCGACAATGTCAACACTCCGGAGACATTTAATGCGTACCGGTACAGAATTTAGAAGTGAGATTTCTGCTGCTACAATTTTCACATCTTTCAATTTCCACAATTTCCGCAACAAGCAAGCACATGGTTCACTGCGCATCCTAAATCATCCATTGGCGCATGACTACAATTCCTTGCGCCATATCACTGCGCATCGTAAAATATTTCCGTTCGCGCATAACCACAATTCCTTGCGAAAACCACAGCGCATCCTAAATCTCCCATTTGCGCACAACCACAGTTCCTTGCGTTTGGTAAGAAAAAGTGATTGCAAGCCCCTATAATGTAATCTTCTGCTGATTAGAGAGCTGCCTCACTCGTTCGCTTCAGGCTCACTCGCGGCAGCAATTACAAACTGAAAAATTCTAGAACTATGATGTTTTTTTTTTCTGTTTTCAACCCATAAAAGCTCGGATTATGCTAGCAGTGCTAAACTGAAGTAAAAGCTCAAAATAATGCTCGTTTTGCTAGCACAATCTACCAAAGCCTAGCAGGCGTTCGAAGGGGAGGGAAAGGGGAAAGACGAGCCAGTGAAGCGCGAGGAAATCGGACGCGGGAGGATTGCGCGTGCTGTTTGACTTGCCTCCCTCCCTTTCTACGGCCTGCCACGCAGGCTATAAGAACATCAGTGACACACTCGGCTACGCCTCATGTGAGAATTTTTTTGATTTTTCAGAAGAATTTTTGGTCAAAATCCCCACTGCGGAGCCTCAAACTTGTTCAAATTAGATCAAATATCCTCAGGTGTTCCATCAATTTGTATTGAAAATGAGTAGTGACAGGAGCTGATGGGCTCCTGGTAGTGAGAAGTAGTGTTTTACTACACTGGACTATGTGACTTGATCTCATTCCTCTGTGCTAAAAATGCAAACGTCCCCACCCTGGAATCCAGATTCTTAGTCAAATTCCCAAGGGAGAGACGACAAATTCCCCACATATGCCCGGGTCCTCCCCCCTCCCACCCCCCCGCCAGCTCAGCCTCCCGCTCATGACCACTGCCCGCCGTTTTGACCGCCATTTTTGCAATCCTAATAATTGGTTCCCAGTACTCCAACGTCACGAAGAATATTTCATTCAGGAGTTTTGGGAATGGCTGCCGTCGATTCTCGTACCATTGCAGAGAGGACAGAAATTAATGAAAATACCAATGGATTGTTAACTGTTAATGGAACTCAGAGTGTGGATGAAACTGATCTAGCTCCCTCTAGGCAGCCTCCTCATAAATACGCTCAATTTGAATCCCAAAGAGTTCATATAATCTGGGATCTTTTCGCCGCTCTCTCCATCTTGACTTTCGTCGCCGATATAGCATCCGATTTAGTCGTTTCCGTGTTGTATTATTTCGATGGCTCTTATATATGGTTTGCCCTGACGTTAGGATTTGTACTTCTGTCTTCCATTGTGATGCAAGTTTTCTCTGTCAAGTGGTTTCACGAAGACGATGAAAACCAGAACTGGTGTGCATATTTGTTGCATCTTTTTCTCCTGGGTCCTCTCGTCAGGTGAGATTGATAATCCTGTTTCCACAAACTGAGGATTTTTTCTCCCAAACAAACGAACAAAACAACAGCCTTATCTTTAGAACACAAATACTTTGTTTTCAAGCTTCGCTAATTTAGTTTAATTTAATTTCACTTAAATAATTTAATTTAAGCTTAATTCACGGTTTTCGACATTTCAATTTGTTCCATCGAGAGTCGCCTGTCAGTGAGATGTAAGCTGAATTTGGCTTTTTGTAAACATACTCATGTTACTCAATTACTCACTGACCAAAGGTTATATTATTGCAGTGGAACTGAGCTTGAAATTGATATCAATACACTACTCACTTGCATGTCAGCTCATGAAATTTTGATACTGTTTTGGTGAAAATTTTGGTGGCCAGCTCCTAAATGACCATAGCCTGCATCGCAGACGGAAATTTAGTAACCTGCCATAGGTAGCTGCTAATAAATGATTACTTTTGATATCTAGTTATTTATAAACATATGATGTTAGGTTAAAGTACACATAAATCTGTTATCACTTGAAA
>JAHPZR010041185.1:45000-58952 GCA_019787425.1 Platygyra sinensis | reverse complement strand
TTTTTTTCAGGCTTCTCCTTTCCAATTATTTAAATTGAAAAATTTTACTGCGATGATCACTCTTCATATGTCGTAACTGTGAGTAAAGTGAATAAAGTCCTAGTTCCGTGTAAACTCTTGGTAGTGCATCGCTTAATGCACATGTTTTTTTCTATGTGTACAAATCTCTTGTACGGCCAAACTTAGAATACGCGGTCCCTGTCTTGGTGTCTTTTTACCTCGTCAAGGACATCCCATGCTCTGAGGATGTAACAGCGCAGAGCTCTAGGACTTTTAAATCAACACATAGGAGACAGTTCCTATAAACCGAAAAAGGGAACTGAGATGCAAAGTGCTTAAATGGTCTACTCTTTTTCCACTGTTATAACTATTTAATCTTTATTTTAATTGTTTATAAAATAGGTTTTTTCGTTTTTATCATTTAAAATTTGAAGACTTTTTTGATTTCGCAACCAACTATCGGTCTACGAAAGCAAATCCAACTTTTTATATCAAACCAGCAAGATTTAATGGTTATAACCATTCAATTTCATTAGGATTGTTTAAATAATGGAATGAGCTACCAAGAAACCTAATGGAAGCTGATAAACTTCAGCAACAAGTCCACATTCAATAGAAGACGCCTGGACGGATGCTTGTTCGCTTTTCTCACAGCAATGGTAAACGACATTACCATCGAAAAATCTCAAGTAGAAATCAACGTTTTTTTCTATAACTGCAACGCACAAAACATCTGTATCGTGCGACACTTTACCAGATCCAGAGCTGTATTCTGTCTCATTTAGAAGCATTCTTCCAATCACCATATTTTGACACGAGGAATTTAAAGTAGCTAGGCATCCACTTGGTTGATCCTCTAACGGCAAGTCAATTCGTCTTACTTGATAAGTTAAGAGACCCAGGGACAGAATATCGTAGTCGAAAGATAAAGATAACATTGGCTCGCTGATCTTTCTCGCCCAAACCCATCTGTCTGAAAGAAACTCGTCTTTTAAATCGAGTGGCTGGTAGCTGTCGTTTCCGATCTTCAAGTCTAAATAAATCATCCTCACACCCTTCTCAGAAGCCTTGCGGCGAAATTCAGCGCCAAAGCCTCCTCCAGTTGGTAAAAGCTTGCATCTGGCCTCACTGCAGTTCTCGGGTTTGGCATCAGAATAAGTGAACAAGAAAATAACTGCTGAGAAAGCGAAAACCGATTTGAGAGCGCTAGCCATACCTAGTCTGTACTGCTTTAGCGACTCTGTAACCCAAGCTCTCTTAATCTCTTGCAAGTAATCTCAATTACGTCTGTTTTTCTATTCATTTCCTGATTTCCTTTATAGTAGCTCAGTACATAGGTCAAGGCGGGTTTATCATGAGTATCAGATGTACGAGATGTATTGTCACAGACCAAGTTGTTTTTGTTGCTATCCGGGGTCAAGTTTCGATTAATAATCTTTCATTATACATGTATTCTTCGGAACGGCTATTTTAGGAAGCCATCACCCGTTCTAGGGCCTTCTACGCAGACGCCTTTTGGCCTCTGTCATACATTAGAGTCCACTCACAAGTACGTACGATTACCGAGCGAACTGAACTCCACTCAGATCTGTTATCAATAAAACAAAATTCAGAAAATGAGTCAAAACTTTTTCACCAGCGAAGGTAGCTCAGCTCAATTGTCTTCGCTGCAGACTTCTATGAGTCAGGGAAACCCGTAAATCAAATGCAAGTGAATACGCACATGCAGATGGCCCATTGTTGCGAGCTGTGCAGTTGTATTCAGTGCGAACCATCTCTCCATGCCCTGATTGTTTTCATGGTTTCCAAGAGTTTACGAAGGCAGGGAGAAAGTGAGGTCTACAAGAGAAAAAGTAATGTCGTTGTGCGACGAAAATTTGGGACTAGAAACACTCTAAAAAAATAGCAGTTTGATCTGGATGGCACCTGGCTGCAAAGATTTAGCTATGTAGCAATCATTTCTGAAAGCTCTTTTCAATTAAGTAGACTAACTCAGTGTTACTCTGTGACGACAGTTTTTGGGGTCTTATGAAGACCCCTATGCTACCATCGGCGGGGTTTATTTGCCTGCGTGTCGGGTATCGCGAGATTTAGTAGGCTTATATGACGTGAGCTTTCGATACAGCGGCCATTGCTGTTTTGAGTACATGTAATATTTTTGCACAGCTTGCCGTCGCGAGTTGGTTGCAGTTTCCAAGGTTAGTTGTTTTCCATTTTTAAATTGCTTTGGCTCGTTTTTGTTAGATATTATCTTTCTTCCCTCGCTGCCCTCGAGAACCATGTATTGTCTGTTATTTGCATTTAGATCCTCGCCGATACACTCCGCGGCCAGAGTGCGGCCGTAACACTTCTAGAACAGAGACCTGAAAACAATTCAGGCTCTGAGCGGGATTCGAACCCACGACCTCTGCGATGCCGGTGCAGTGCTCTCCCAACTGAGCTATCAAAGCCACATGAGAGCGGTCGTATACGGGTTAGCCCTTTATATGTGGACGTTATACTTGGCCCAAGTATAGTAAAGAGTGAAATAAATTTTGTCCATAGCAGCAACTGAATGATGACGGTCATTAATGCAAGTGCGGCAGTAACACTACTAGAACAGAGACCTGAAAAAAAAAATATAGTGTCAAACATCGAAGACCACATTCAATCATATTTCCAACACCTCAAATGTTGCCAAATATTTTCCGCTCTGTCTTTAAAAATTGTAATGACTTGTCTACCTTTTCACTTGTATCAAGTCAACTCCCAGATGCTGATATTTGAGAACAGCATTCCAACCGAAAGGAATAGAATTACGCATAAGATCCGAAGTACGCATTGCGGACCTATTTTTTTCACTTGGGACTGTGAATGTCTGGACACTTGAACTGAAAACTGGGGAATCTAACTCTAAAAAGTACTGCTTTGCTTTCGGGAACTGGAAACTCGTTACGATATCCTGGTACAAGAGGATCTACTTCGATGGTCTTCCGACTACAGACGTCAAGGAAGTGACACAACTTTGTTTGACTGTGGTTTATTCTGCCGTGTCTCGTTAATGTCGAGGATGTTATCCTACTGCGGCCTTGTCAGGCTAATTCTGTGCGCTGACTTTGTCATTTTGTCAGGGAGTTTCGGATTGATAATTATTTTTTAACTTCCTTTTGCATAAATTTATGACCTATTCTGGGTTTGAAGCCAGTTCCGTAAATATTGATTCCGTAACATTTTTTTTTAACAAATTGTGCGTTCTGGGTTGCTGGTTCTTTTATTTTTCACTCAGTTCTCACTGATTTCTTCATTCTGTTGTATGTTGAAGAAAAGTGTGTATTCCGTTGCATATTGAAATGCTTTGCGTGACAAAACGTTGTTATTGGAAAACTTCAACCTTTGCCAATAGCTGATGAAGACTGATGCGTTCATATCGATGCTTAATGTCACGAGGATTTTGCTGTTTTAGGTCAATTCTGTGCTAAAATCATTATTTTAAGGCTTTAATCATAAACTAAAAGCTTCTGTAAAGCTACGAAGAAGATATCAAATGAATTTTATGAGAGAGAAAGCTAGCCATAATAAATTTCTTGAGGATTTTTGTAACTCGTGGCATCAAAACTTGAAAAAATTGGCCAGTTTTTTCAAATTTCAATCCATTTCCATCCGTGCAATCCGTAGCGACAGGCGACAGGAAACAAATTCAGTACCTTCAAATAGTCTTCGATAACAAAACTAGATCATTAGTTTTGGAATTCAAATGATGTGAAGGCACCTTCTAGCTTTTTATAAAGTGGCCAAATAGCGTGACAATGCCCCTTTAAAGGGTACCGCCCAAGTTCTGCTCTGCAAGCATTACTTTCTGTATAAAATGGAACTGTTTTATAAAACTTTATATGAACTTGTTCTGTTGTACGTTTATCAAAAGGTGTTTGTGTGGTAATAGTTCCGGTCTTCAAATTTCGCATGCATAAAGTAACACGGGTTTAACAGGGGCATTAAAGAATTTGCTCGCAATTGTTACTGTATCCGTGTTAGAATAGGATAGTTTTATTATCGAGAGCACTTTGAAGGCTATTTTTTGCTAAGAATTTCTCTTGCTTAGGTGTAACGACCAGGTGACGCCATTTCTATGACTAAATATGTTTGTTTGTCAGCAATTTGTAAAGTTTCATTTTCATAGTTTAGACCGTGAGTAGGTGAATCAGTGAGTCAATGCCGGCGTCAGTGAGTCAGTGAGTAAGTAAATCAGTGAGCCAGTGAGCCAGTGAGTCAGTGAGTCAGTGAGTCAGTGACGCACTGACTCACTGACTCACTGACTCACTGATTCACTGGACTCACTGACAGTCAGTTGGTCAGTCTGTCTGTCTGTCAGTGAGTCAGTCGGTCCGTCAGTAAGTCATATAGTCAGGCGGTCAGTCAGTCAGTCAGTCAGTCAGTCAGTCAGTCAGTCAGTCAGTCTGTCTCTCATTAAGTACAATACAGAGTGCAGATTTCATTAGCACTCCCCAACGGGGCTTTTCAGTAGTAATATTACTAAATATATTACATTAAAATTAATATGAAAGCATTATGAAGATAAAAAATTTGTAAGAGTTGACTTCGTAATCTTCGTTATATTCAGAGAATCGCTTAGCTAAAAATTTCTTTCTACACTATTCCACAATGACACCTCAATTGTGTTAAGGCCTGATCTAGCTATTTAATATGCGTATTTTTCTTTTAAGGGAAATTGTTTATCCAATCGTTATAAAACTTGGCAAGCAGTTTAACATCCGCATGCTTGCCCATTTGGCTGACATTTTAATCTTAAATTTTGGTCACGTGTTTTTTTAACGGCTTCAAACATTGCGAATTTTCAATCGAAAACGGGGAACTGAAAGATATCTTTCGCAATTGCTTTTTGTTCTTTGTTTTCTGTGGAGTGCTATATAATCCCGCCTTTTAATCATGTCCACATGTTAAGAGAAACGGTTAAAACAGTGAAACAGGTCACGTGTCCTACTAAGTGTTTAAAGATGACCTATACCACCTTAAAAGGCAGATTTACTATTTAGCAGTGATTCTAAGCAAATCGAATCAAAAACATTTTAGTAATTCTCAGTGCAAACTTCCCCCATTTTGAAAAAACACGCATTATGACGTCATTAATCGTGACATGTCACTTGGCGCTTAAAACCACTCTCATTTTGCCAAACAAGTGAAATTCTTTTTAATTCCCAAAAAATGAGAACAATAAGTCATTTTATACTGAAAAAATTGCACCACATTCAATTCTTTGCGGGGGGTCGTCTGATTATAAAAAGCCAAACCTTAACACACTTGAGACTGTTCGATCGGAGAAAGTCCTTTGTCCTGTAGAGGTCTTAAAAAGAGTTGCTTCTGGAAAAGGCAGTTCAGAGGTTACTCCTGTATGAAAAACTCCCTTAATAAATCAAAATGAAAATTACAATTAAAATACCTAATTACAATTAAATACTGATTTAAATATAATTTGAGCTTAGGTTTAAAATGCTGAAGGTTATCAGCTTCCATTATGTTTCTTGGTAGCTCATTCCATTATTTAACAATCCTAATGAAATTGAATGGTTATAACAATTAAGTCTTGCTGGTTTGATATAAAGTTTGATTTGCTTTCGTAGACCGAGTTGTTGCGAAATCAAAAAAGTCTTCAAATTTTAAATGATAAAAACGAAAACCTATTTTATAACATTCAACTAAAGATAAATAAGTTATACAGTTGGAAAGAGTAGACCATTTTAGCACTTTGCATCTGTCTTCGTAGGACCTGTCTCCTCTGTGTTGATTTAAAGTCTAGATGCTCTTCGCTGTACATTCTCAAGAGCATGGATGTCCTTGACGAGGTAAAGACACCAGACAGGTACCGCGTATTCTAAGTTTGGCCGTACAAGAGATTTGTACAGCATAGAAAAAACATTTGCATTAGCGATGCCTACCAAGAGTTTAACGGAACCTAGGACTTTATTCACTTTACTCACAGTTATACATATGAAGAGTGATCATCGCAGTAAATTTTCCAATTTAAGCAATTGGAAAGGAGAAGCCTGAAAAAAATCAGGGCTTCAACGGGATTCGAACCCGTGACCTCCGCGATACCGGTGCGATGCTCTACCAACTGAGCTATGAAGCCACACGTTGGGAGCGAGGTCAATTTATTGAGTTCATACTTTTTCCCGTGCAGTGAAGTGATGTGAAGAATATATGAAATAATTCATATTTGTACTGCGGTTGTAGATACATATGAAGAGTGATCATCGCAGTAAATTTTCCAATTTAAGCAATTGGAAAGGAGAAGCCTGAAAAAAAATCAGGGCTTCAACGGGATTCGAACCCGTGACCTCCGCGATACCGGTGCGATGCTCTACCAACTGAGCTATGAAGCCACACGTTGGGAGCGAGGTCAATTTATTGAGTTCATACTTTTTCCCGTGCAGTGAAGTGATGTGAAGAATATATGAAATAATTCATATTTGTACTGCGGTTGTAGATACATATGAAGAGTGATCATCGCAGTAAATTTTCCAATTTAAGCAATTGGAAAGGAGAAGCCTGAAAAAAACCAGGGCTTCAATAAATTGACCTCGCTCCCAACGTGTGGCTTCATAGCTCAGTTGGTAGAGCATCGCACCGGTATCGCGGAGGTCACGGGTTCGAATCCCGTTGAAGCCCTGATTTTTTTCAGGCTTCTCCTTTCCAATTGCTTAAATTGGAAAATTTACTGCGATGATCACTCTTCATATGTATCTACAACCGCAGTACAAATATGAATTATTTCATATATTCTTCACACTCACAGTTATAATAACGTAGTTACTCCGTGAGAGATCCTTAGTTATTGTAACACCGAGATCTTTAAATTATTGACGTCTTTCAACAAAGGCTTTCCTACGAAATAATTAGTTACTGACTTATCGCGTGAATTCGTAATTCGCATAGATTCGCATTTATCCGCATTAAAACGTAGTTGCCATTTACAAGCCCATTTGCTAAGGTTGGTAAGATCATCTTGAAGAAGCTGGCAATTCATAATCGGGTCAATTATCTCTCTATAGATCTTCGTGTTGTCAGCATATAGTTTTGACTGCAGATGATATGCATTCACTTATGTCATTGATATACAGTAAGAACAATAAAGGCCCAAGAATGGTCCCCTGTGGAGTACCGGAGATGACACTCGACCAATCAGAACAAGATCCCGTAACAACTACACGTTGTTTGCGACCAACCAGAAAATGTTTGAGCCAGTTAAGCAGACAACCGTCGATGCCGTTACTTTTCAATTTTAAAAGCAACCGCTCATGAAGAACGCTGTCAAAGGCTTTAGCAAGATCTAGAAAGATGACATCGGTAGGAATAGAAAGATTTGGTAATTTCACCCAGTCATTAAACGTTGATAATAATTGAGTTGCAGTGGATCTTCCTCGCACAAAGCCGAATTGCTTGTTGTTGATAAGGCCATTTTCACGCCAGAATTTAAACATCCTGTCCAAAAAATTTTTTTCACCGATCTTACAAGGGATTGAAGTAAGGGAAATTGGGCAGTAGTTTTCTCTCGAAGACTTAGGACACTTCTTGTGTAGAGGTGTGATATCTGCATGTTTTCATTCATCAGGTAGAAGGCCAATAGAGAACGATTTGTTTAACATATACACCTAATTGCAATAACGTTGTCACAGAAAAAAGCAAAAAGCAAAAAGCCAAATAGGAATTAATTAGGGAAATTTAAATTTCTTTTGTTCTTAAATACTGTATATGAATGAAAAATACACTTTTTTATTCATGTCATTCATTTACATTATATTTTTATTCATGTACAGTATCTGCGAACAATGGAAATTTAAATTTCCCTAATTAATTCCTATTTGGCTTTTGGCTTTTTGCTTTTTGCTTTTGCTTTTTTCTATGACAACGTTTTTGCAATTAGGTGTACGTCAAGGAAGGTAATAATTCCGGTGCACACGTTTTTAAGATGCACAGCGCGATGTGGTCAGGCCCAGAAGACTTGTTGGGCTTCAGTTTTAGAAGGTGGCGGTTAACCTCATCAGTGCAACAATCAATGTTCGCAAGTTTCTTTTCAACAGTGCAATCTTGTGTAGGAAAATTTACATAATCTTCAGTGGTAAACACCGAAGAGAAATATGAGTTCATACTTTGAGGAATACTAGAGTCTTCAGTTAGAACTGACAGATCCATCAACATTCAAGAAGATAAGATCGTTAGTGCCTCTTCTCATGGACTTTACAAAATTCCAGTAAGGTTTAGGGTTTTCGTTTTTTCTGGAGATCAAGCGACAATTTCTTTATATATGACCACCGAAACTGTGTTACAAAGTCTTAACAGAATGGTTATTTTCCCAAATCACAGTTTTGTTACTTCTGCGCGCTCTGTAATACAGTGGTGATTTCTTCCTTTTACACAAAACAATAAGTTCCTTGGTAATCCAGGGGACGATGGATCTCCTTTTACTCTTGCGTTTGGGAATACACTTATCAGCTGCTGGGAATAACAAATCTTTCCAGCAAGCCCAGTTATGATTAATATCACTGTCGAAGAAAGCGCAATGCCAGGATATGTAGGACAACAATGATCTTAGGTGGTCCCAGTCAGCTTTACAATAGCAATACAACAGCTTTCGTGATTTGCGTTGGACGTAAGGTGTACCAGATAACAAGAAAGAGATAGAATTGTGATCTGAAAACGGCTCTCCAACAACCAAATTGTCTCCGAGGTCGGGCGAAGTAGTGAGAACTAATTCTAGGAGGGTGCTTAAAAGTTGCGAATTTAGATTTAAAACTAAAGGGCGCCGAAATGTAAGCGGTAGTTTTTCCGGTCATGCATGTAATGGCAAGCACAGCGTCACGATAACTGGGGCACGTGATCGAACTTTCTAGAATTCACTACTTGCACAATACCATAATGCACCTCTTTTACCCCATACTCATTGTTTGCAATTTCTCCTGGGACATGAACATGTCCCAAGAGTAATCTAAAACAATGCCTATGCAATTTTTTGGGGGGTAAAAGAGGTGTATTATGGGATTTGTGCAAATAGAGAATTACTAAATATTCGGCCAGCAAAGTTCGCAGTGCCGTCATCCGTCAGTCATTTTCTTATAAATATAGCTCCTTCATCATTTATCTGTTTTATATCTTTTGCTTCTTTTGTGTGGCAACGCTTGTTATGCCTTCCCGATCATTTTGATCACTAAAAATGAACAATTTGCCAGTCAGAGATCAGTGGTAGCAATCAAAGAAGAGCATTAAAGGAGCTAAATAACGGTTTCCGCGTCTTGAAACGTTCAGCCTAAATTAGTCAAGTTCGTCGTCTAATCCGTGTCTAAAATCTTTTTCATCCTTAACCATCCTTGCTGCTTTAATGGTCTACATACCATTTCTTTGTGTATTTCCGTTTAGCTGAGTAAACTACCATTTTCAGGTTTCTTCAATTGCACGTGGCCAAAATAACTCAAAATATCGTGACTGATGAGGCAACTCCTTCAAGTTTAAGGCTGGTTTCTGATCGGATCCGGAAAGCGAACCTTGCATTCTTGTACATAGGCGTATTTTACACGACATTCATTTTGGGTACGGCACTCCTAAATTTTGGCACGCCCCCATAGCCTATTCGAAAGCAAAACAAACAGACGGAGAGCCTGTTTGCAGCCTATTTTAGAATGCGGTGGTTGATAAAGGACTGGGACTAGAACGTCGTCGTTTCCGCGGGGAAAAGTAAAGTTAAGATCCCCGTCTCGATGCAAGAAGACGGCGCTTGCGAAACGCTCTTATCAGTGTGATTCTTCGGTATTTCTTTCTTTGAAATAACCAAGGCATTATTTAAGAAAGTCCCAGAATGCTGTGTTTGGTGTCTAAGAGACGAGATCATAGACGAGAGTTTGTTCCGCCTACGAAACATACAGGCCGAGTAATCTCCCTTTTCGTCACTCGGCGTATAAATAGTTCTCCTCGCGAATTAATTAAGACCAGCCGAATGTAAAGCCGATTTCCGAGTGAAATCAGGGATATTTCGTTGCTTCTTGACGCAGTAAGGTATGGATGGCTTCATGGTCATATGTAATGTCCAAAACATTACTGAACTAAAGGAAAGTATAAAAACACAAAGTTTAATAAAAGGGAATTAGATAATTCAAGCTTAAATGAATTAGTTTAGCGGCAGGTGAACGCAATAAATCGAGAAATGTCAACGGGACGAGAGACGAGGAAAGTATGCAAAAGACTCTGCATTCCACTATTTGCAGTTGTAGTCCCGTGACTTACTTGCAAGCCTTGCTCGAAGGGGCTGCCTTTCTATGAGCTTCGTACGCGTGAAAGAAATTGCAAAAAAAAAAGATCAAAATCCTTCCATCTCTACGATCTAAATGTCGCCAGAATTACGTCCAATGATCCTAGATTGCTAATTTTTCATGTTTAGAGGAATATGTCATCATTTAATTGAAGCACTGGAAGAAATATGCTCACGTTTTGCACAGAACGTCAAAATAGCCAAACCCAAGTTCGCGACGCGACGTGATGCAATCAGGACGACGGCGTGAGCATGCGCAATATGTCACCTCTTTGAAAATTTACTTCCGGCCATGTCTTACAGCCGTCACGTCCTCGGATCTTAAAGTCCCTATTTTCTTTTTGAACAGCCTACCCGAAAGCGGGGCGGAAGCGCGCCTGAAATCATATGTGAACCGCTGCCATATCGTTACAGGGACTCACAAATTTAAGAGTGCGTTCTTGTTTTAGGGGTGCCGTTCCAGAATTAGAAATCAACATTTCAAAATTCGACATATTTTGCCGTGTAAATCATGCGGAGAGTGCCCAAAACTAGGTCTGCCGGTGCTAAAATTTTGGAGTGCCGTGCCCAGAATGAATGCCGTGTATGTAAATGCGCTTCAGATCACTACGTGCCACTTAGTCCAGTCCCTGAACTCTCTTTTCTTCCCGCTGAACCGCGGACGAAAGAAGAGTCCAGGATAATTTGCATGCGCATGCCTCAGAACGCCGCATTCCCCCCCCCCCCCCCCCCAATCGGGGAAAAACCATGTTTGGAATACTTTCCAGATTTGGCTTGTGGCGCGATTTTCTGAATGATCGTATACAAGCCAACAATTTCTGCATTCAGATTGATTAAAACATGTCAATTAATCCCAAATCAGTGAATTTCACCAGTGCCACGCTAAATCACATTCGATTTGTTTTTTTTTTATCACAATATCAAAGATAACGAAAGAAATCTTTGCCAATTGAAAACACCGACTCGGACTTGAAAGTACACGCGCTGCATTATGCAAATGAGCTACTTGTACGCATCAGACTTTCCTTTCAAATCTTTCAAACATCGCTCAACATACAGAACAATACGAAAAAATGTTTGGGAAAAGAGTAATGACGCGTAATCGTTGTCGATAAGAGTACAAACCACGATAAACCATATTTCGATTTTTACGTTTTTATGTTTTTTTTAGACAATATCAACGTCAAAGAAAATGTTTTCTTTCAGAGCGCGAGCTGAAAAAGTCATTACGCGACAGCTTGACGCGCGCGGCGTGGTTGGGACCTAGTAATTTTTGATTGGTTTCGTTCTGAGCATGCGCGCATGCAAGTTATCCTGGACTCTTCTTTCGCCCGCCCGGGTTCAGCCCCTATATGGGGCGGGAAGAAAAGAGAGTTCAGGGACTGGACTACGTGCCACTGCAATCTCGCCAGGCCCATTACACTAACGGATGGGGTCTAAAAGTCGTCGTAGATAGGCTGTTTATGTAGACGACAACTTCATTGGTTTTTCGGGACACTTTTTCTTCTTATGCGCCGGACTTGGAATCTCGCTTCTTAAAGCAGTTGAGAGTTTTCCCTTTCGTCTCACAAAATCACCAAATTCCTTGTCCTTACATAAAATTTCAAACCTGAATCTCGTCCCCTTTTCCCGCATAATACCCAATCCCGCCTTCAAATAACCCAGAGGTAACTCCCGAATCCTGAAAAGTTCCACTCCTGTAACAGGTTTCTAATTTTTTATTACGTAATGCAAAATTTGCAACATTTTATCCGACAGAATAAGGGTCCTCTTATACAGGAATGAGTTAATTGTGTACCAACCGTTCTGTGAAACTGGAGTCCAAACACGATGTCTGTACTGTTTTCACTTATATACTCTGTGACCGCTGTCTCTATTTCTCGTTCCATCCCTATTTTTGCCCAACCATGAATTTATTCCCCTAGTCAGTCCTTAAAAATCAAGGCTGGAATTAGTCCACCAACGAACACATAGAAAGTCGAGAAAACTGTCGACGCCTTATACTCATTTCCGAAGACAACAATTGAGTAGACCACTAAAAACAAAAGAGCAAAATCAAAACCATATTTCGAAACATCCGACAGATTTCGGATTTTAGAGGCAAAACACTGTCACAAACGAACCAAAATAACTTTGTTCGGATTGTACCTTTGGGTTCGTTTGCTATTTATTTCTAATTCTTCTTGCCATTTTAAGATCCATTTCCTTGACCTCCTTGTATTTCTCCTGCATATTAGCATAACATAGATAGATATTTGTGATAACCACTAAGACGAAAGCTACATAAGGTGTTTATAACGTAATCGTTAAGAACTAATCCAGCGATTATGTATCCTAAAGCCTTCATAATAAAACCGCAAGACACTACAGTAACAATTACTAACGTGTAACAGAAGGATAAAGATAATAATGTACTAACCACAGTTAACAAACCTTTCCAGTCATCTCACCCTCAACTTGCGAGTGTCGAAGTCGAGATCCATTTATCATATAAAAGCACAGAATGAAGAACAGCGGCGAATACCAGAACACCACCACAAGCGAGAAGGCTAGATAAAACGGGAAACAAATTGAGCCAAGCACAACCCTTACAAGTAGCGTGAATACAATCGAAATTGAATGCAACAAACGGCAAACGTAGTGGTATACTGGATACATCGTTGGTGATGCTCGATGGCATTGACACGAACATGAAATATTAAAAGTAACTGGTTTTGCAAAATAGGGGATTGCTTTCCACAAAATATCAGGTACTTTCTCGAATGACGATGCATTTCGTCACCCATGGAATGATGTGAGCCTCTGATTCCGGTCCCCTTCTCGCATATGCAAATGAACCCCTTCTTGAAGAGTAAATCCCCCGGTTTTAAAAACCAAATATTGCCAAACTTGTAATTGTTAATGTGCAAATCCAAGCAAATTCTTTTGCTCCAACGGTGACAAATATCGACCAGTGAACAGGCTTAGTAAATACCTTCCAAGCGATATGCCTTTTTTAACACTCTCATTAATATGCATCTTTTGAAAGTATTATAAAGCCCTAATTGAAGTAAATGAAATATGGAAACAACACAAATATACACCAAAAAAGTTTGATATTAAAGGACAGCCCTATATCTGGCATTTTCTGAGCACATTAAAAAAAAAGAGTTGAAAAAGTTATCGGACTTGCATCATCTACAGGAATATTATTTCTGATATGATCTGATGCTTCTTGGTCAGGGAGAATCGCTTCATTGCTCTGTTGATCTATCGCTCCAGTGTGTTGTGTGGATCAGCCATTCCAGTGTCGTTATGTTGATCTACCGCTCCAGTCGTTGTTGCGTTGATCTGTCGTTCCAGTGTTGTTCTGTTGATCCTCCGTCCCAGTGTTGTTATTTTGATCTGCCGTTCCATTATTGTTGTGTTCATCTGCCCGGTACAACGGTGGGGTTTTGTTGTTCTAAACACTTTTCTTTTTCACACTCGGCGTCGAAGACTAAACACACAGTCTGGAAGAGCGAGCGGAAGCGCTGGAAGGAAAAGTGACATGAACACCCACAAGATAATAATGATTCCATCAAATCCTGTAAACCATTTCCCGTCAAAAGTTCGATCGCACAAAATTGAAGGGCTATTGGGTCCTTTATATATACCACAACAGTTATAGTAAATATGT
>JAHPZR010041185.1:22500-30000 GCA_019787425.1 Platygyra sinensis | reverse complement strand
TCTCTTCAAGTTGTAAACATCAGAGCCAGAGTCAATTATGATTCTTCGTTTCCTTGGCTTTTTGGGACGGGGATTTTCTTAAGTTGCTGGTGTTTTTTAAACACACTGAACTGTTTATTGAAAATTTAAAATGGCGCCGAGAGATTTTTGCAGCCATGCTGTATTTGGACGACGGCATACCGGTGAATTCTTCCACATTCGTTAATGAAGAAACTTGGTTTGAACTGATTGGAACTGCTGGTCGAACATTCTCCCACAGCTGGTGGATTTGCTGAAGCTGCAGGCACCGAACTGTGCAAAGGGAATGTTGAAGAAGAAATCGCAGATATCGAGCTGGATTGTACAGGCACGTATCCGCTAGCAATGTGAAACAATTCTCGTCTTTCACTGGCAGTTAAATGCATAAATGTTTTTGGCTTTACAACGTTCTACCTATGCTGCCATCCATGATTTAGTTGTTCGAGCGATGTTTTTGGAGGCTGTGGTTTTACTATTATTTACTTGTGAAAATTTTCCGTCTGATACAAGGGGAAAACTTGGCTTGGTCTACTGTCATTGTTCCTGTATTTTGATTTTGTTGAACAAAAATGAGGATTTTCGAGGGAGGAAATACTAGCGTACTGTGCAGTGGTATTACAGCCGGGTGGATGTTTACCTTCGTTTGCCGTGGTTGTTGCGAAGCGATAAACAATGCTGTGGATGGCTTAACTTCATCTGAACATGTTAACATATCCACAAAGGAACTCGTCTGGATAGTTCGCATAAACATTTGTGCCATAGGATAAAATAAATCACTTCTGTCTTCTAAAACATAATCATTGTTCAAGGGGAAAAAATTCTCCATTTTGAAGAAAGCCCCAATTTAGGAGTTTGTACACTTGTTTCTATGGTGATTGAAACCAAGGTTGTGATTGGTTGATTTAAACCACAACTTTAAATGTGATTGGTTAATTTTAACTACATCTTTGAATGTGATTGGCTTATTGAACTGTCCGATAACAAACTGTCCGATAACAAGGTGTCCGATAACAAACTGTCCGATAACAGCTTGACAAGTGAATTAGTGGGAAATAGGAGTTTTTTAAACCAATCACAATCAAGGAAATTGTAATTTTTATGATTAGTCCATGAATTGTACGACACCAGGTCCAATTACTAATTAATCGTATCTATAACAAATGTCGGGAAAAAAATGTCTTCTAAGAACTTTTTTGAGCGAAAACTTCTGTAGAGCTTTTCCTAAGTTTTGAAAACTGCAGAAAACATTGCTAAAGAAGCCATTGAAGCGTGCGTAATTGGCGTGAAAATCATCTGGTTATCCAATTACAGGTATCCGATTACAAAAAGTTCAAATCGGACAGCTGTAAATGGACACCCACGTGATCGCGCGCCTATTACGTGACAAATAGGCGCACGGAGAACCAATCACGATCGAGAATTTTGTTATAGATACGATTAGGCTACTAATTCCCTTCCAGTTATCCTTCATGTTATTTAAATTGTCAGAGAAGAAAGCGTGAAAGTAGTTCTTTTTACTCAATCTAGTAAGAGTACATATTCTGTTCCTATAAAACTTGTAATTTACAAGGTTACCGGATTGAAGAACATATAGTTAACACTAATGCTAATCAATCTGGGCTTCGAGCAAATTGCTTTTGTTCTTAAGAGAATAGTACCACTAGGATAACAAGAGAATATTAAAACCATATATAGTTTGTGATGTTATCTTAGAAGTGATATAAGTATAGTACGTTTTACGTAGCAATCAAAGGTATCCGCCACACCCCATCAAAACAAGGCTAATTAATTAATTGAAATTAATTAATTAAACAAGCAGTAAAGTTTATACCTTATTGCCATAGCGAAATAGCATATTAGCGCCGTCAACCCCCAAACCATCCCAATAGTGCACTCTGCACTAAAAACGACCACGCCGCTACGCGCCTGTCACAGTCACTCTACATGTAGTTACAGAACTGTATCTCGTGTCAAAAACTCATTTGCATAACCCCAGCACTTGGTGAAAATACTCTTTTTTGCCATCTAGGTTTGGTTATTGACCTTCGGAGTAGTGGCAAATAGCTTCCTTTTATACATTGCAGTTCCAGTTTTGAGGTAAAAGTTGCGTTAAAGTTAATTAATTCTCAAGATTTGCGAGACTCCAAGTGCACACGCTGCGGCTACTAAAAGACAAGCATGAAGCTTGAAACCGTGTTGTCGTCAAGGTTCATTTGATAAATGCACTCCTGCACTGTCAAGTTTTCTTTGTTGTTGATTTTCAATTTGAGACACATCGCCCTTAAGCTTCCAGTAGTCTTGGCAGTAGTACATGATTTAGTTGCCGCTAAATGGCAAATGGAAATTTAAGACTTTCGTCTCCTTCTAGTGTTACTTATGCGGCAAAATTTATTGAAGAAAATTATCGGGAAGACGACTGCGGTTAATTTGTGTAGAACACCATAATTTACTTTTGGCGTCTCTCAAGTCTTTAAAGTTGATCAATTTTAACGCACCCTTTACCTCAAAACTGAATCTACATGGTACGCAAGTAAGTAATTATGTATGATGTTTTTAATCCCCATTCCGGACTTCCCTTGGACTTCCCTTCCTTCCTGCATAATAATTTTTGACTTCCTGCATAATAATTTTTGACTTCCTCCATACTAATGTGGATTTCCTCCATACTAATTCGGTATAGGTTTACTAATAAGCGTCGCTCTAATACAATACAAACAATAAGGTTGCCTGGGCATGCCCGTTAATAATGAACTTTGATTGGAAAAAATCTCTTATGTCTTAAAATTACAAGCGCGAATTTTAACGAAAGCGTTATATTTCTCGCAATCGCTTTGCTAGGAAATAATTCGTTCGAGTTCGTTGTTTAGAAAATTCTGTTCCCTGTTTATCAACATGGCTTTCGTTACCGATGCTCGCGAATTTCAAGCTCTCTTGGACGCTTGTTTAACTGTCCGTGATCGAGAAACGTTGACAAGCGCAAATTTTTGAAAGCGTAATAAGGTTCATACATACATTTACATACGTACATTTATTTTTGTTTTCAAATTAAAAAATTACAAATTGAACATGCCCGCGGGTTCTCTAGCTTTCTTTGAAAACTTTCTCCGATTTTCGAAATCGGGCTCTTTTAACCCCGATTGGTTCATGAAAATACCTGTTAAGTTTTTATCTGAACTCTCAGCTGTGCTGACGAGAGAGAATTTAAATTCTTAGCTAAGAGCTCGAGTTTTCCGCTCCGTTAGTCACGCACTGAACTCCACTTTTAACCCTAGATTTGCATACTGACAAACTCGAACGGAGAAACCCATGGGACAGCTCTTTCATTGAAATGACAACAATAGCAGTTCGGAGCGCTTAATTTAAACACGCGACAATAAATATTTTTGAACAGCACGTTTTCTTAAGAGACTTTATTGCTTGTTAATAGAGAGATTTGAAATGAATAAAAAATACATTTATTGACAACGAAAGCTCCAACAACTACAAAGTGTTTAACACAAAGTAAATCAGGAAATTAGGATGCAATGAACAATAAGACTGAAGTCCCCTTAACAAAGAAATAAACTGCAATAGAACAACACACTAGATATCGGTTTGAAATACATTTTTATTGAGAACAAAACACAGTAGTTCTAGTCTTCATCTTGTGGAATGGGTTGCTTCACAAACAATCGATTAAGCAAGAATTTCCGCTTGTCAATGGCTAGTTCTGTCGATTCTAACCAATCAAATCCATCTGTATCTTTCAGATCTTTTTGGGTTTCCATCACTCTTTGGAAGGTGTAATCTTTCTTCATCGCTCGCATCCACTGCAAATACTCTAAAAATACTTTTCTCAGTTCTTTTCTGTAGAGAGGAAGGAGAGCGTTCTGCGCTTTAAGATGAGCTACATTTTCCGAATCTCCGTTCCTTTCGTACTCGTCGACCAAAGCATTAAACTGAACCTCGTGACGTTCCTGCGCTTCATCTAATATGCGCGACCAAGGGTTTAAGCGTGTAAGTGGCGCGCGCGTGGCTAAACAGAAGACAAGTCATGGTTAGCATAAATTTATTCACAAACTATCTACTAATTAATTCTTTTTTAAATATTAAGTCTCAAGGAAAAATCTTTCTATTTACAATTTATAGAAAAACTATTTACAAAACTTTCAATTTTTTAAGGCAGAATCATTAGTTTTAGGGAAAACATTGATATTAAAGTTGGTTAACTTAAAAATTGTGTAAGATTTCTTGTCAAGAAGGAAAGTCCAAAAAAAAAAAAAATCATGATTAATAATATCAAACAATTAGTCTCCTAAAGTATGGAAAGGTTAATAATCTATAGATTTGGGATTTCATGATTTAAAACGACGCGCGCGTGTTCCACGCGAGATTCCACGCGCGCCCAGAAAAAACACAAAGTCAAAAAGGTGCCCTCTCTGCCCTTTTTGTCCTGAATGGCCTCGTTTTGTCCCTTTTGTCCCTCAAAAGGCCTTTTTGTCCTGTGTTGTGGCCTTTTTGTCCTGTGTTGTGTCCTTTTTGCCCTTCGCATTAAAGGTTAAAATTCGCTGGAACTGTTTTATTTTTGTTGAGATCTCGAACTGTTAACATGACTAAGCGCGTGTGCCGTGATTGCCCAATTCCGAATTGTGGAGCAAAATATCTCGTTAGATTGTCTAATCATCTCACAGATGTACATGGATTAGATTATATCAATCGAAGGAAGTGGTTACAAGAAGCGAAACTACAACCTAAGGTTAGAGTGATGATCTATCCAGCAGAGAGGCGCCAGGGAGTAAGACCTTCAACAAGTGAAACACCTCTATCAGTGCAGGAAGAGGAAGAGCATACAATAGTCCATCACTTATCAACACCAAGAAGAGTAAAGAAATCCCTGAAATCTCAACCAAGAGGAGTAAAGAAATCACGGAAATCTCTACCAAGGGGCGTTAGAAAAGCAGCCAATAACATCAAACATTATAAAACAACAGCAGATTCAGTTCCTGAGTGGCTCACTTTGTATGGAGACGATGAAGGGCCGAACACAGAGAAGAGAGCTTAGTAACCCCGCCTGTAGTAACAGTAGCTTGTCACACTAAACCGCGTCCCATAAGCTTCACATTTTCACTGCTTGTTTTAAAGGCGGCGTTCCACTTGCTGTTCAGTTTGCTGTCAAAGTTCGTGCTGTTCAAACCCAAAAAAAATGTCTTGGAGCAACGGTTATAAATACTGCCTTCTTCAACGAGGTAATGGATATTACGAAGACAGTGAAGACTCTCAATCTAGCCAAGAACGGATTCTTCCCAATCTAGCCAAGAAACGGATTCTTCCCAAGAAGTGACAGAGCGCTTAAACCCTTGGTCGCGTATATTAGATGAAGCGCAGGAACGTCACGAGGTTCAGTTTAATGCTTTGGTCGACGAGTACGAAAGGAACGGAGATTCGGAAAATGTAGCTCATCTTAAAGCGCAGAACGCTCTCCTTCCTCTCTACAGAAAAGAACTGAGAAAAGTATTTTTAGAGTATTTGCAGTGGATGCGAGCGATGAAGAAAGATTACACCTTCCAAAGAGTGATGGAAACCCAAAAAGATCTGAAAGATACAGATGGATTTGATTGGTTAGAATCGACAGAACTAGCCATTGACAAGCGGAAATTCTTGCTTAATCGATTGTTTGTGAAGCAACCCATTCCACAAGATGAAGACTAGAACTACTGTGTTTTGTTCTCAATAAAAATGTATTTCAAACCGATATCTAGTGTGTTGTTCTATTGCAGTTTATTTCTTTGTTAAGGGGACTTCAGTCTTATTGTTCATTGCATCCTAATTTCCTGATTTACTTTGTGTTAAACACTTTGTAGTTGTTGGAGCTTTCGTTGTCAATAAATGTATTTTTTATTCATTTCAAATCTCTCTATTAACAAGCAATAAAGTCTCTTAAGAAAACGTGCTGTTCAAAAATATTTATTGTCGCGTGTTTAAATTAAGCGCTCCGAACTGCTATTGTTGTCATTTCAATGAAAGAGCTGTCCCATGGGTTTCTCCGTTCGAGTTTGTCAGTATGCAAATCTAGGGTTAAAAGTGGAGTTCAGTGCGTGACTAACGGAGCGGAAAACTCGAGCTCTTAGCTAAGAATTTAAATTCTCTCTCGTCAGCACAGCTGAGAGTTCAGATAAAAACTTAACAGGTATTTTCATGAACCAATCGGGGTTAAAAGAGCCCGATTTCGAAAATCGGAGAAAGTTTTCAAAGAAAGCTAGAGAACCCGCGGGCATGTTCAATTTGTAATTTTTTAATTTGAAAACAAAAATAAATGTATGTATGTAAATGTATGTATGAACCTTATTACGCTTTCAAAAATTTGCGCTTGTCAACGTTTCTCGATCACGGACAGTTAAACAAGCGTCCAAGAGAGCTTGAAATTCGCGAGCATCGGTAACGAAAGCCATGTTGATAAACAGGGAACAGAATTTTCTAAACAACGAACTCGAACGAATTATTTCCTAGCAAAGCGATTGCGAGAAATATAACGCTTTCGTTAAAATTCGCGCTTGTAATTTTAAGACATAAGAGATTTTTTCCAATCAAAGTTCATTATTAACGGGCATGCCCAGGCAACCTTATTGTTTGTATTGTATTAGAGCGACGCTTATTAGTAAACCTATACCGAATTAGTATGGAGGAAATCCACATTAGTATGGAGGAAGTCAAAAATTATTATGCAGGAAGTCAAAAATTATTATGCAGGAAGGAAGGGAAGTCCAAGGGAAGTCCGGAATGGGGATTAAAAACCTCATACATAATTACTTACTTGCGTACCATGTAGATTCAGTTTTGAGGTAAAGGGTGCGTTAAAATTGATCAACTTTAAAGACTTGAGAGACGCCAAAAGTAAATTATGGTGTTCTACACAAATTAACCGCAGTCGTCTTCCCGATAATTTTCTCAATAAATTTTGCCGCATAAGTAACACTAGAAGGAGACGAAAGTCTTAAATTTCCATTTGCCATTTAGCGGCAACTAAATCATGTACTACTGCCAAGACTACTGGAAGCTTAAGGGCGATGTGTCTCAAATTGAAAATCAACAACAAAGAAAACTTGACAGTGCAGGAGTGCATTTATCAAATGAACCTTGACGACAACACGGTTTCAAGCTTCATGCTTGTCTTTTAGTAGCCGCAGCGTGTGCACTTGGAGTCTCGCAAATCTTGAGAATTAATTAACTTTAACGCAACTTTTACCTCAAAACTGGAACTGCAATGTATAAAAGGAAGCTATTTGCCACTACTCCGAAGGTCAATAACCAAACCTAGATGGCAAAAAAGAGTATTTTCACCAAGTGCTGGGGTTATGCAAATGAGTTTTTGACACGAGATACAGTTCTGTAACTACATGTAGAGTGACTGTGACAGGCGCGTAGCGGCGTGGTCGTTTTTAGTGCAGAGTGCACTATTGGGATGGTTTGGGGGTTGACGGCGCTAATATGCTATTTCGCTATGGC
>JAHPZR010041185.1:0-5000 GCA_019787425.1 Platygyra sinensis | reverse complement strand
GTGCTGAGAACATGCCAGATGTAGGGCTGTACTTTAATATCAAACTATTTTTGGTGTATGTTTGTATTTTTCCATGTTTCATTTACCTTCAATTAGGGCTTTATAATACGCTCAAAAGGAGCATATTAATGAGAGTGTTAAACAAGGCATATCGCTCGGGAAGGTATTTACTAAGCATATTCACTGGTCGATGTTTGTCACCTTTGGAGTAAAAGAAATCATTTTGGATTTTCACATTAACATTTACAAGTTTGGCAATAATTTGGCTTTTAAGACCGGGTGATTTACTCTTCCAGCAGGGGATCATTTTGCATATGCGGGAAGGACCCGAAACCAGAGGCTCACATCATTCCCTGGGTGATGAAATGCGTCGTCATTTCGAGAAAATACCTGATGACATGTGGAGAGTAATCTCCTTTTTTCAAAAAACTAGTTACTTTTAATATTTCAGGTTTGTGTCCATGCCAAAACGATAGTCGAGCATCACCAATGATGTATCCAATTTTCATCCTATTCACGCTACTTCTAAGAGTTGTGCTTGGGTAATCTTTTTCACAGTTTTTCTATTACTATCGCTTCTGGTGGTGTTCTGGTATTCGCCGCTGTTCTTCATTCTGTGCTTTTATATAATAAACGGATCTCGACTTCGACCATCGCGCGTTCAGAGTGAGAATGACTGGAAAAAAGTTTGTCAACTCTGGTTAGTACATTATTATCTTTTTCCTTCTGTTATACGTTAGTAATTGTTACTGTCGTTGTCTTGCGGTTTTATTATGAAGGCTTTAGGATATATAATCGCTGGATTAGTTCTTAACGATTACGTTATAACACCTTATGTAGCTTTCGTCTTAGTGGTTACAACAAATATCTATTTATGTTATGCTAATATGCAGGAGAAATACAAGGAGGTCAAGGAAATGATCTTAAATGGCAAGAACAATTAAAATAAATAGCAACGAACCCAAAGGTACAATCCGAACAGAGTTATTTTGGTCCGTTTGTGACAGTGTTTTGCCTCTAAAATCCGAAATCTGTCGGATGTTTCGCAATATGGTTTTGATTTTGCGTTTTTTGTTTTTAGTGGTCTACTCAATTGTTGTATTCGGAAATGAATATAAGGCGTCGACAGTTTTTCTCGACTTTCTATGTGTTCGTTGGTGGATTAATTCCAGCCCTGAGTTTTCAAGGACTGACTAAGGGGAATAAATTCATAGGTTGGGAAAAAATAAGAATAGAACGAGAAATAGAGACAGAGGTCAGAAAGTTGAAAAGTGAAAACAGTACAACACCTCCAGTTTCACATAACACTTGGGTACACAATTATATTAGTTACTCATTTCTGTGAGAAAGGTTCCCGTTTAATTCAGTAGGATAAAATGTTGCATAATTTTGTATTACCATAATAAAAGATTAGAAACCTGTCACAGGAGTGAAACTTTTTCAGGATCAGTTCGGGAGTTCACCTCTGGGTTATTTGAAGGCCGAGATTGGGCATTATGCGGGAAAAGGGGACGAGATTCAGGTTTGAAATTTTATGAAAGGGACAACGAATTTGGTGATTTTGTGAAACGAAATGGAAAACTCTCAAGTGCTTTAAAGAAGCGAGATTCCGAGTCCGGCGCCTAAGAAGAAAATTGTCCGTAAACAACGGAGGTTGTCGTCTACATAAACAGCCTATCTACGACGACTTTTAGACCCCATCCGTTAAGGGTAATGGGCCGGCGACAGATTGCAGTGGCACGTAGTCCTAGTCCCTGAAACTCGTCTTTTTCTTCCCCGCCCCATATAGCGGGCTGAACCCGGGCGGGCGAAAGAAGAGTCCAGGGATAACTTGCAGTGCGCCGATCGCTGCAGAACGAAAACCAATCAAAAAGTACTAGGTCCTCAACCACGCCGCGCGCGTTCAAGCTGGTCGGCGTAATTGACTTTTCACGCTCGCCGCTCTGAAAAGAAAACAATTTTCATTTGACGTTGATACTTGTCTAAAAAAAACATAAAAACGTAAAATCGAAATATGGTTTATCGTGTTTGTACTCTTATCGACAACGATTACGCGTCATTACTCTTTCCCAAACATTTTTTTCGTATTGTATCTGTATGTTTGAGCGATTTTGGAAAGATTTGAAAGGAAGTCTGATGCGTACAAGTAGCTCATTTGCATAATGCAAGCGCGATGTACTTTCAAGTCCGTAGTCGGTGTTTTCAATTGGCAAGATTTCTTTCGTTATCTTTGATATTGTGATAAAAAAAAAACAAATCGGAATGTGATTTAGCGTGGGCACTGGTGAAATTTCAACTGATTTGGGATTAATTGCACCATGTTGTTAATCAATCTGAATGCAGAAATTGTTGGCTTGTATACGATCTTCAGAAAATCGCCGCCACCAATGCCAAATCTGGAAAGTACTTCCAACACATGGTTTTTTTCCCCCGATCTGGGGGTGTGAGGGGGGGGGAATGGCGGCGGTGCTGAGGCATGCGCATGCAAATTATTCCTGGACTACTCTGTCGTTCCGCGGGGTTCAGCGGGAAGGAAAATAAAGAGAGTTCAGGGACTGGACCTAATGTGGACACGTAGTGATCTTGAAGCGCATTTACATACACGGCATTTCATTCTGGGCGACGGGCACTCCAAAATTTAGCACCGGACATGACCTAGGTTTTGGGCACTCTCGGCGCATGAGTTTACCACGGCAAAATATGTCGGAATTTTGAAATGTGGATTTCTAATTCTGGAACGGCACCCCTAAATACAAGAACGCACTCTTAAATTGTGTGAGTCCCTGTAACGATATCGGCAGCGGGGTTCACATTATGATTTCAGGCGCGCTTTCCGCCCCGCATTTCGGGTAGGCTGTGTTCAAAAGAGAAATAGGGACTTTAAGCTCCGAGGACGTGACGGCATGTAAGGGACTGGCCGGAAGTAAATTCTCAAAGAGGTGACATATTGCGCATGCTCACGCCGTCGTCCTGATTGCATCACGTCGCGTACGCGAACATTGGGTTTGGCTATTTTGACGTTCTGTGCAAAACAGTGAGCATATTTCTTCCAGTGCTTTCAACTTAAATGCTGACATAGTCCTCTAAACATGAAAAATTAGCAATCTAGGATCATTGGACGTAATTTCTGGGCGACATTTAGAATCGCCTAGAGATGGAAGGATTTTGATCTTTTTTGTTTGCAATTTTCTTTCACGCGTACGAAGCTCATAGGAAAGGCAGCCCCTCGAGCACGGCTTGCAAGTAAGTCCCACGGGACTAACAACTGCAAATAGGTGGGGGGGGGGGGGGGGGGGGGGGGGGGGGGGGGGAATAGCAGAGTCTTTTGCATACTTTCCTCGTCTCTCGTCCCCGTTGACATTTCTCGATTTATTGCGTTCACGCTGCCGCATAAACTAATTCATGTAAGCTGATATAGTCTAAGTCCCTTTTAATTAAACTTTGTGTTTTTATACTTTTTCCTTTAGTTTCAGTAATGTTTTGGCCATTACCTGATGACCATGTGAAGCCATCCATACCCTTACTGACGTCCCAAGAAGCAACGAATCTATCCCTGATTTCACTTCGGAAATCGGCTTTAACATTCGGCTGGGGTCTTAATTAAATTCGCGGATGGAGAACTATGTTATACGCCGAGTGACGAAAAGGGAGATTACGCGGCCTGTAGGTTTCGTACGGCGGAACAAACTCTCGTCTATGATCTCGTCTCTTAGACCCAAACACCAGCATTTCTGGGGATCTTTCTTAAATAATGCCTTGGTTTATTTCAAAGAAAGAAATACCGGAAGAATCACACTGATAAGAGCGTTTCGTGCGAGCGCTCGTCTTCTTGCATCGAGACGGGGATCTTTAACTTTACTTTTCCCTCGTCGGGAAACGACGACGTTCTAGTCCCCGTCCTTTATCAAACCACCGCCTTCGACAATAGGCCTGCAAACAGGGCTCTCCGTCTGATTTGTTTTGCTTTCGAATAGGCTAATGGGGGCGTGCCAAAATTTAGGAGTGCGGTACCCAAAATGAATGTCGTGTAAAAATACGCCTGATGTATACAAGAATGCAAAGGTTCGCTTTCCGGATCCGATCAAGAAACCAGCCTTGAAACTTGAAGGAGTTGCCCTCATCAGTCACGATATTTTGAGTTTATTTTGGCCACGTGCCAATTGAAGAAACCCTGAAAATGGTAGTTTACTCGCTAAACGGAAATACACCAAGAAATGGTAGGGATAGTAGACCGTTAAAGCAGCAAGGATGGTTTAAGGATGAAAACCAGATTTGAGATCACGGATTAGACGACGAACTTGACTAATTGTAGGCTGAAACGTTTCAAGACGTTCGGAAAACCGTTATTTTTATGCTCCTTTAATGCTCCTTCTTTGATTGCTACCACTGATCTCACTGACTGGGCCAATTGTTCATTTTTAGTGATCAAAATGATCAGGCGAAGGCATACAACAAGCGTGTGCCACACAAAAGAAGCAAAAGATATAAAACAGATAAAATGATGATAGGCAGCTATATATTATAAGGAAAATGACTTGACGGAGGGACGGCACTGGCGTAACCTTTGCTGGCCGAAATATTTTAGTAAGTCTCTATTTGCCACAAATCCCATAATACACCTCTTTTACCCACCCAAAAAATTGCATAGGCCATTGTTTTTAGATTACTCTTGGGACATGTTCAAAATGTCCACAGGAGAAAATTGCAAACAATGAGTTTATGGGGTAAAAAGAGGTGCATTATGGTCATTGTGCAAGTAGTGAATTTCTAGAAAGTGTCGATCACGGGCCCCCAGTTATCGTGACGTCTGTGCTTGCCAGTAACATGCATGACCGGGAGAAACGTACCGGCTGTACATATTCGGTCGACCTTTAGTTTTAAAAATCTAAATTCGCAACTTATAGCACCCCTCCAGAATAGTTCTCACTACTTCAGGCCCGACCTCGGAGACAATTTGGTTGTTGGAGAGCCGTTTTCAGATTCACAATTCTATCATCTTT